>OZ025258.1:26506119-26578061 GCA_964019135.1 Arenicola marina | reverse complement strand
CGCTACCTACTAGACCATAGAGTGCCCAACCCCTCAAATGATATGGAAACAAGTAATTAAAATGCATGATAACTAGCTCGCAATGTGCGCTGTATGGAGGCAGAAAACAAAGCCCTTCTCTCTGGGGTGGACGAACGCTCTATTGTTACGCTAACGACTTCCGCTAGCAGCGAAACCAATAACGGTTAAATTGATATATGCATCGTAGCCTGCACTCACTACCCCCCCCCCCCCCCCCGCCCCCCCCGCCCCTACCCCTCCCCAACTCCCGCATCGCATCCAACACAGAATCAAAAACAATTCATTTCCTATTCCTACTTCACACCCGTTAATATGTAGATTTAAAGGCCAACGTTGGTAAATGGTATGGAACGCCAACTTTAAGCGTAGTTATATTGTAGTAACGTTAAAAGTCACAAATTCCATGTAAGTGCCGAACGGAGAAACAAACTATCCTCGTTGTGTGGTATCCTTTAAATGTGATTTGACGATGTCTATATTTTAAGGCTTGTGTGAAAATATTTTCAATTATCATAATGCCCTCATGTATGCCAACGAGCACTGTCTTTGCTTGCCACACAAGAAGGCATTTTCAGATCTTTTAGATTCAAGCTACACTTGCAAGGGGCTCAATATTAACACCTCATTATTCTGTAGACATACTGGAAACGATAACCGTTCTCAAGACTGTTTAAGAGAACTGAGAAGAACTAATGACTTCACATTGAACCAATGTAAGTACAGAGCAGAGAAATAAACTCTTTGTTGACTAATTATGGCGAACAATTAGCCCTAGGAATCAAGGTCCAACTGTGCTAATTTGTCATGCATGTGTGAGACTTGATAGTCGAATCACACAAATAACTGTGTGCCTAACGAATTTAAATCTACCGATACTTTCACGTTCCCCGCATGGTAGTTGGATCCAGGATTTCAGAAAGGGCGGGGAAATGGGGTTCCAATTTGAGTGTGGTAAGTTCCCCCCCCCCAAAAATACCACCAGAGAGGGAGGTTTGCGAGTGATGGGACACTAAAGAGAGAGGCTTGTCAATTTACTCATAGTAGAGTCCAGGCCCCCAGATCCTGCTGTCTATCTGCGGAAAGCCAATCAACCACATTCATACCTGGACAATTGCCGATAGACTATTATTTGACACACTCTCCTCATTTTAGTGGCTTTTCGTTGGTCCCCTACCGTGTTGTAAGCCTGATAACTTATAACCGTGGCTTAGTTGCTATGTTCTCAATATAAAGTGTTTGCTTCGCAATTGTTCCAAAAGTACAATAATATGGCATATTATTATCACTTTACAGGAGCGGATTCAGGAGGGAGGGGTGTCCGGAGGCTTTCCCCCAATGCTGATTCCCCTCCCCTCCCCTCCCCACCGAGGTCGTTATTTTGGTGAAACCTTTTTTTTTAAGTCAATGATAGTGCATATAGGGTTATTTGCTTGATGAGCTCTCAAGATGTCACTTCATTTGGAGACCAACAGACCACCCATCAGGTAGCGCGCCACTGTAACGGGTCGGGAAGGGGGATCCAGTGTCCAGTGTCGATTTTTCAAAATTCTCAGTGTCGAATGTCGATTTGTCACCACAGTCCATGTCGCTTTTTGGCGAAGTTCAGTGTCGCTTTTTTTCCAAAGTCTGTGTTGATGTCGCTTTTTCAGATCCTCGCGTCGGAATTTGGGGGTCGATGTCGCTTTTTCAGATCCTCGTGTCGGAATTTGGGGGTCGATGTCGCTTTTTCAGATCCTCGTGTCGGAATTTGGGGGTCGATGTCGCTTTTTCAGATCCTCGTGTCGGAATTTGGGGGTCAATATCGATTTTTCAAATATGTCCTTGTCTTGTGTCGCTATTTACCCGTTCCAGACCCCTACTGTAGGCGTCTCGGCGCCGTGGAAAACGAAGGCGAGGACGATGCGACCAAATATTTGAGATTTGACATAATATATAAGACATTTTAACCCACCCGCGTGTGTTACATCCATCCATGATTTCAGGTATAAATTATACGGCTTTTCATGTATTCATTGCGCTTACGTCACTTTCGTTTCTTAAATATTTATGTATTATAGGCGTTGCCTCAGATACAAATACTTGAGAATGTTAGCATAAATATCAACACAAAAACTTGCATAGCGTGGCTTCTAAAACAGTTTAATTCCAAATAAGTTTTTATTTAAGTTTCGTGAGGTTATTGTATTATATGCTGTATATTTGTTATAATTATGGCGATTTCTGTTGGGCCTATCGCTCTCTCCTGATTCAACGTGAAGAACAATATAGAGTTTCGGATGTGAAACTGCGTGTGATGTGTTCTCCTGCGTCATTGTATTGCCACACACTAGATGGCGCCACTTCCCACAGCTTTGGCTGTTGGGGAGCTGACTGCAGTTTTTACATTCCGGCAGCTCTTTGGGTGAGAAGACATATTACCACCGGTCTATACGGCATTATCCCATGATTGACAAATATGACATAAATGACTATATAGCGTTGAAAGTCGCGCTCAGCCAGAGACTTGACAAACCTGGCCGCGGTGTCTCCCAGGCGACCGTACACGCGCAGATTTCCCAGGTTGATCGCCGTATAAATTAGCCCTAATTATCATTTTCGCGCCCTCGGCTTGAATAATGAAACAGAGAGAAGTCGAAATGTACCTCGCCGAACCTGTTGGCTCTGATGTGGACCGCAGCTTTGTTATCACACGTTAACAACTTCCGCAAGAAGAAAAGGAGAGAAGTTAGCCGAAAAATGTTATCAATCTCAAAAGGGGTGAAATCTATATTGTGAATGATGCTCATTTAGAGCACCTACCCCCCCCCCCCCCCCCAACCCCCCTCCCCCCTGCCCTACGCACACACCTACCAACCCCGCCCGTGCACGTTAAGGCCTTGATGCGTGGAGCGTATCGCCTCTATATTCAGGGAAGATAAAGTACGGAATACATGTAGTAGGCCATAATTGGAATTAGAATTTGCAATGTGTGCCATAACTCAATTGTAAACGACGGATGCGACCTATTTCGAGCGACCGATTTCGACTGATTATTGTACCAAGCACAATTGCATCATTATCAAAATAGCACCTATAAAGCATTTCCTTTCTATCTCACTTTTTTGTGTATGACTTTATTTCGGCGATATATGATTGTATGCAGAGGCGAATCAAGGAATTTGAAAAAGGGGGATCCATTGGAAACTTGCGACGGGGGCGGGGGGGCAGTCTGACAAAAAATGCGCACTCAAAATTAGCATTGAAAACCGTGTCATCCTTCCTCTAAAACGAGGGGGTGGGGGCACTCCTCAGATGCCCTGAACTTTGCATTGAAAAACAGCATTCTTTCTAAAAAAAACAACCCCACACCAGCCCTTTTGTATAATATACAACATATTTCTAAGGGACGAACGCATAGATGGTACTTTTCCTGCACCTCTTTCCATTTTGAGAGAGAGAGAGTGGGGGGGGGGGGGGAGAGAGGGAGCGAGAGAATGTTGTTTTTTAAAGGCATGTTGGGATCTTATCAACCCAATGCACCATCACTCCCGACACCACACCGAGCTTCACGATCGTCCTGCGTGAACCATCGAGCAGCAATGAGCAGATATAACTGTCAATATATGGCATGGGGTGATCCAAGATCCAGGTTTCAAGGAGGAGTGCAGTGGTCACCATATCACGGGTATCTTTCTGGATTTGTCACTTTGACCGCCCCCCTCATCACATAGGTAAAAATCGAATTTATAAACTTGTGCATTTATATCTCACCATATTTACTCGTTATGAATCCGTAGCTTTGTTTTCCGTTTTAGACATTTAACCCCATTTGGGACAACCTTAATCTACATATATATGAGTATCTTAAGTAACTAGTGAAACAAATGTTAACCGCGGGGGGGGGGGGGGCGCCTCCCTTCTACCCTGACTTTCAATGCAGACATATTTGAATCTAAATAGACACATCGCAAAAAGCGAATGACGTCACACATCAATCTGCCGATCGACTTTAATATGGAAGCGATATTGTGTTGTACATATTTCAGTCTAGACTATACCACCTGCAGTCTTACATAGCCCCCCCCCCCCCTTCTCCCCTTACAATAACGTCCGGACAGGTGTTTTTTGTTATCGTTTTCAAGAACCATCCCAGAAGAACCCAATATTTCGACAGGCTTGTGTAACAGAGTCGCTAAAATGCATGTAAATTACTAAATAAACAAAGGGTTAAAATTAGCGAACACGATCTTTTGCTCATTTTCACCCCAATTAACTCCGAACTGGGAGCGGTATGGCCGCTATAGGCAAACTCCTTCTACATTAACCCCAACCTGTTCTGTTGTAATTGAAACAAAGCCCTTCCCTCTGATGTGGACAAGGGTTGTATCGTTACGGTAACAACTTCCGCGAGAAGAAAGCGACAAAGCGTTATCAATGGCAAGAGATCTATTTTTATTTGCTACTGGCTTCCTAGGCAGCCGACCGTGGCGTAATTCTCTCGAGCGCAGAGAGTGTATTTACCCATGTTTACGGTCGCTATAGTTCACCTGACTGACTGGGCCTCGGGGCCCTGAAAAGAGAATCAATTTGACCCTCTCAATTTGTCCACAACCGACTGATTACATGGGTTGGGACTCGAAAATGAGGGAGTAGCGACATCATTACCATGGTAGCGGCTCTAATTATGGCTGAGAGTGAGGGGCGCGGGGGCCTTTGAAATGTCCATACATCAATCTACATATAGATCTATGGCGGTTGGCTTGTCGTTTTCAGTTTCCCGGGGCAAGTGACAATGGTCGTCTGCCTTTGGTCGTCTGCTTGGTTTTGATCTGACCTTCGGCGCGAGCGACGCTCGTTGCTAGCGGCCCTGAATGCGCGTCTCTCATGTTGCGTCGTCGTCCTCACTTTAATATCCACCCGAAAATAATAACAGTCCGATGTTAACCCATCGACGCCCATTTAGTCTCACCGAGAAAAGCCTGAAGCTCGATTTCAGTCATTTAGACAGCTGAGGACATTTCGGGGAGGGCAAAATGTCTGTTTTACAGCTATACGCCCTCGGATCAAAGAGGGTTATTTCACGGCCCATAATTCACTGCCCTCTGCCCCAACCCACTGGCTTTATCAGAGCCGCATTCGATGCGAGGAAAAATAACTCTCGGGTGGACACGTGAAGGCTAACTTGACACCCCGACTAGCTGTTGATTTCTCCATTAACCATGTGCCGGAGTTAATACACGAGTTTTATCAATCTAAACAAGTAAATAATCCGCCATGTGCCCCGTCATAAAAGTTAAACAATTCGTTTGAGCGCGATGGCAAAATCGGCGGCGACTTCAAAGCGATACGCAGATGACTGCCCGGGGGAAGCATTTTGACGGGCCATGGACGCAGCCCAAAAGAAAATAATCCTTGCATATACATGGTTGTCAAACTCCTTCTGTCGCGCATATCCCTTTCATTTTCTATTGTATTTTGCACCCATGCGCTATGAATAGTATAACTACTAACCAATCTTCATCCCCCTCCCCTCTCCCTCCCTCCTCATACCTTGGCCATTAAGGCTACAAATCTGTATGCGTTCCACAGACACCTACCCGTGCAGGATATTTTGACATGTCTTTAATCCCGCCCAATGCTCCTCAGTAGAATACATTCCACGCCCCCAAGAGCAGAACAGTAATGCGGGTTTAAAATAAATATCCTTCCTTAGAAAAAAATGATTTGCCCGCCAGTATTTGCGTATACAAACCAGGTAAATCCTTGGACAAAGGAAGGCATTTACTGGGAGGACAGTTTCCGTTCATACTCTGGCGAGCGCACCCTGGTTTCCTTCCCTCCTTTCAAGGGGCGTTTCTCGGACCCCGGGAAAGACAACAGTGTCACCCCAGTAGGGCGGGTCTCCGGGCCAACCCTCGTGCCCCTAAGCCCGTGTGACACCCTGAAGGCGCCGCGCACCCAGCTCAGGGGATCACCCTAAGTCCCAATTAACCCCATGCTATTTGCACGGCACCCCGCCCATACCTGCCTGCACCCATGGGTAGGGACTCCCCATTGACAACCCCCCCCCCCCCACCGCCCCCCGCCTCGTAAAACTTTGACCGTTAATGGTCGGTATACTTGACTAATTATTAACCTTATGGTACTATTTTTTGACATTACTGTAAGAGTGAATAGTGATATTAGCGTTGTAGTGTATATATATACTTTAAGGTAGGGGGTAGGGGTTTAGTAGTGGGGAGGGGGCTCTCAGAAATCAGGGCATGAAGCCACCCTTGCGTGAATGCGATGTGGCTGACAATGAGGGGTGAGGGGAGGGATTAGGCCGTCGGTCTTTGCTAAAGATGGGGAGGGCGGGGTGGGTTGGGGCGGGGGGGGGGGGCATGGATCCGACATTCACCACCTGGAAAGGCTTGACCAAAATGGAAAACTTCGTGACGACCCCAATGCATATGTCTAATATTGTATTACTCGAAAATAAAATACTTTTGTTACGGATAACGGTTATTGTTGTCGATTATCATTACATTTAGTAAAGTGACCTGCACACGACCGAAATTGAGTTCCAATAGAATTGCTGTGTTGTGAAAGTGTCCATTTTGTTAGTGTTATAGTGTTAGTGTTATAGTTTAAACAATTTATTGAGAGAGGGCTGATAAAGTGGGGTCCAACGGGTGGGAGGGCTGATAAAGTGGGGTCCCACGGGAGAGAGGGCTGATAAAGTGAGGTCCAACGGGAGAGAGGGCTGATAAAGTGGGGTCCAACGGGAGAGAGGGCTGATAAAGTGGGGTCCAACGGGAGAGAGGGCTGATAAAGTGGGGTCCAACGGGAGAGAGGGCTGATGAAGTGGGATCCAACGAGAGAGAGGGCTGATAAAGTGGGGTCCAACGGGAGAGAGGGCTGATGAAGTGGGGTCCAACGGGAGAGAGGGCTGATAAAGTGGGGTCCAACGGGAGAGAGGGCTGATAAAGTGGGGTCCAACGGGAGAGAGGGCTGATAAAGTGGGGTCCAACGGGAGAGAGGGCTGATAAAGTGGGGTCCAACGGGAGAGAGGGCTGATAAAGTGGGGTCCAACGGGAGAGAGGGCTGATAAAGTGGGGTCCAACGGGAGAGAGGGCTGATAAAGTGGGGTCCAACGGGAGAGAGGGCTGATAAAGTGGGGTCCAACGGGTGGGAGGGCTGATAAAGTGGGGTCAAACGGGAGAGAGGGCTGATAAAGTGAGGTCCAACGGGAGAGAGGGCTGATAAAGTGGGGTCCAACGGGAGAGAGGGCTGATAAAGTGGGGTCCAACGGGAGAGAGGGCTGATAAAGTGGGGTCCAACGGGAGAGAGGGCTGATAAAGTGGGGTCCAACGGGAGCGAGGGCTGATAAAATGGGGTCCAACGGAGAGAGGGCTGATAAAGTGGGGTCCAACGGGAGAGAGGGCTGATAAAGTTAGGTCCAACGGGAGAGAGGGCTGATAAAGTGGGGTCCAACGGGAGCGAGGGCTGATAAAGTGGGGTCCAACGGGAGAGAGGGCTGATAAAGTGGGGTCCAACGGGAGAGAGGGCTGATAAAGTGGGGTCCAACGGGAGAGAGGGCTGATAAAGTGGGGTCCAACGGGAGAGAGGGCTGATAAAGTGGGGTCCAACGGGAGCGAGGGCTGATAAAGTGGGGTCCAACGGGAGCGAGGGCTGATAAAGTGGGGTCCAACAGGAGCGAGGGCTGATAAAGTAGGGTCCATCGGCAAAATCGTACTGTTTGGGATTGCCCGCTCCCAACACGACCCCCACCCCCCAACTACCACCCCCTACCCCTACTCCCACCCCACTCACGCGCGTAAGCCCATTTTGTAATAATCCGGCTCAGATGGCGATGGTGCCTGTAGCTGGCTTGGCTTATTATCTTGGTCCCACCTTGGTCACGGCGTGCCGTCCGTAGCATCGCCAGCAGCACTGGCAGTAGCAGCCAGAGACTCCGCCCAGATCTCGGAGGCATCGCCTTATTTGGTCATGTGGGCGTGGTTTACGGACCGTCCCCCCGCGGGCGGACTTGACTCCCGCAGTCAGGACGACATGTGTCGAGCAGTTGTCAATTTCGGCGGCAAGTACTCATCTATTAGCGTAAATTCTCCGGGACTGGCTCCCCGCGGGTAAAGCCGGCGCGCCGCGGGCCTTGACGCTGGCGAATCAGACGCTACAAAAGAAGCACCTTCCCCCTTTCTGGCCTTTTATATAAACATGTGAACTTATCACGGAAATCCCCTTTTGTTCTAGCCGCGAACGCCAGTTCCCCAAACATTGCCGAAAATCACAGCGGTACCGTCAGGTCGGCCTGGTTGTTACCCGCCTTCGTTCCAACCCTTCCGGGTGTTGTGATCTCTCTTTTTTTTTGCCCTCTCGATGGTTGCGAAAGGAGACAGACAGTGAAGCCCGAAGTGTATGATGAGTGGGGGGCGGCTGTGACAACCCCTCTTTTCAGCAGACAGCGCCCTTTGAAGCGCCTTCTGGGCGTCTGTTCGTGCGGTGCCGTGCTGGGCTGACGGACGCGATAAACCGGACAACTTCTTGGGCCCCGTCGCCGACGCCGCGTCCCGAGTGTGCTGGACACCCCCTAAGACCTTCGTTAAGCGAGAGAAACGCGCGGGTATAGAAGGACGGATTCTGGCGAAAACGACCACCTTGGGAGAGAGCGAAGAAGCGTATAGCCCACCGTCCCACCACCCGTCTGACTACTGGAACTATCACTCCCTCCTCCACCCTACCCCCCTCTCCTCTCCTTCCATCCCTGGCTCCCTCTCCTACCCCCCGAGGGTATACAGGACGACCATTCAGGCACCTTGTGAAAGATACGCCGTGCCACCCCCCCCCCCCTAATACTTCACAGACCAAGACATCCCGCGCACCTTCCTTCGCCACCTGATGTAACTAACGACTCACCCACCCCTCTGAGTTGCCGTGGCCTGTGCAACGGTTCCACCTCCCTGGAGGGTAGAAATCTGTCGTCTTGCGCTTCCCGAGGCCGCCTCTCTGGACGCCCTTAATATCCAGGTAAGTGCCCTTGTTCTACGCTCGATCGGACACCCAGCCCGTGCCCGCATCATTACCCAAGCGCTTGAAAGAGAGATTAACAGACCCTCTATGATCAGCTGAGTTATCCGACAGATCAGAGGCGGAGGAAAAATTTAGTCTTTGAAGACGACCATAGATAGCCCCTAGGCCCGCCTCACAAGCGTAACGAACTAATATTCTCGTACATAAGGCAATCTGTATCGCCTATAGATATACCTAGTTATGATCTAATTCCGCAGTATAATCCAACACGCATAACTTTACATCTTTCTGCGTTTGTTGTATAGTTTTAGTTACTTTGGGGATTAAGTAAATCGCTTCTCAAACCAACACCTTCCGACAGGGATTAGAATACAACCTGAAGCCTATTTGCAATATCAACTCGTTTTTATTTTTTGCTAATTGCACTTCGCTGACTTACAGCCTAGAGGTATATGCGTCCCCACCATCGAGCAAGAATTCGAGCAGAAAAGTATTCGATTTTCTGTATAGATTGTACGTTAATTTTACAAAGAATCGTGCCTTCACCAACAATTACCATGACAACACTCTTGAGAGAGGTTCCATGTATAATTATAATTTGTAAAGCTACATTTCATATCATTTGCTTTGTAGGATTTATTTGACTATTTTCATGACATTTTGACTCATTATGACATCGGCTATTTAGGTGGCCAATGTGAGAAGCAGAAGCTATTTAAGAAAAAAATGAACCTTTTGTATTTTGTTCTGTGCAGTAAATACAAGAAGATACATGGTATGTTAACCAGTTTATATATATATGATACATTTATGGTTCCAACTATAAAGAGGAAGCATGATGAGAGAACGGCAATGTACGGAACGCTGCGCTGATCTGTTGTTATTCCTTACTTTATTGGACCGGTGTAAAGGTTTAAAATGAAATGTTGTCCACGTATAAACTGCTTTTCCAGCTAAATACATATATGGAGTAGAGAGTAGTCTTCTTGTGCAGAGCTGCGTGTCATCTATTCATCGATATGATAATGTTAACGTTCATTGCGGGATCCGCACTACAGTGACAATTCTATAATATATACATAAATAATATATCTATATATTATGGCGTTAGATCGTTTTAGCGCTGTCTGGTTATTTTGCAATTTTCTGGGCTGATAGGGTTGTAAATCATATATATAAATATATATAGATAGATTTAAGCAAGTGCATAGTTGGTGAAACCATAAGATCTTGCCACGTAAGGCTTGAGGGATTTCCATATATATATTCCAAGCATTTCTAATATAGGTTTCAAGTATCAAGTACAAAGACTAAGAGCATTGGTAGTATTGCTGCCGCGGGCTGATTAAATCAAATTTTTTACAAAGTATGTCTGAATTAAATATGCGAGAGAGCCCCTTTTCCCTCCACCCACCCACCCACCGACCGACCGACCCATCCACCCACCCAACGAATCACTGTATCGTTGGTGACGCAGCGTACACGCCGAACGATTGAAATCTGTATACACAGCTAAAGTTTCTCTTCATGTTGCTGCGGGAATTATTTTATAAATATATATATCATTCCGTGATGGTCTTTGGCTATGAAATATCTCGATCATTTACAACCACCCGGTCTGTCCTCGAATTGGACAATGCTTGTGGATAACCCTGCAAGGAAGGGATGAGGTGCTGTATCTACGTGGTAACTAGTATAGCAGAGAACAACTCGCACCGATCGTTGACCAAGTTCTGCCGCTGGGAGAGCTCGCCGAGACACACACACAGACCACCCCCGACCCCGGGGTCGACGGCCATTGGTCAACACGGGGAGTACAGGGCAGAAGTCAAGGGCGAGAGATCTCCTTACAGCTTTGTGATCAACCACCTTGCAGTTGATGTCACCGTCGCTGAAGGGTGAATAGGGTGGGGGGTCGGGGAGGGGGCGATCTTAGGTCCATGTGGGGTCAGGACGAGATGGGGTGGGGGTGGGGGAGGGGGCGGCGCTGGGAGCCGGTTGGTGAGTACAGAGGGGCAGTGATGGGGGCCGATGCCCGTGCAATGATTGACACCTCGGCCAGCGGTGGCCGGCGGCTGGGGAGTGATTTCATTCGACAAATTTCGCACAGGTTGGGGTGGTGGGCCGGCGCTAGCTACCGGCGGTGACCCCTCCCACGCCGCGCCCCACCCCCCTCCCCCCTTCCTCTCCCCCATCAATGTTGGCTGGCCGCTGGTGGACTGGGGAGCGACGGGGCTCGGGTGTGGGGGTGGTGGGTGGGAGCACTGGCCACTCCCCGCGCACAATTCTTACTCGCTACCCACCCTCCTCCTACCCCGGCCCCTTTGGCTGTAAGACCATGCACCCCCCCCCCCCCCCCCACCCCGTTTGAAGATCTATTGCCCATGTATGGGAAAAAAGGAGGAAGGGGTGGGGGGAGGGGTGGAATGGAATGGAAATTATAGAAGTTGAGGTCATTTAGTAGCCCCTCCTTCTCCCCCACCACACCCGTTTCACCCCTCCCCTCCCCACCCCCACCCGTGGATGAGACAAGCGCTGAGCAGGGTGGGGTGGGGTGGTGTTGGTAGGGGGTGCGGGGTGCTGTGAGCGGCCAACGGGAAGGGTAGGTCCACGCCACACGTATATAGGGGAAGTCCGATGGCGGGGTGGACGTCAGACGCCTGAGGTGTCGAGAGCATTGCACGCCAAGTCTTAGAGCGCCAGAGCCCACCACCTCCAGAGACAGACACCCCCCGATACCTACACACACACCATCGCCATCTCCTACTGGCACCGGCATCCACAGCCTACAGCTTCAGCAGCTCTACCTATGTACGGCATTGCTGGTCCGTGATATTCCTCCACTGCCCGTCACTGAAGTGCCGCCTTCCTCGTCCTTCCTCGTGACGGAGATCGAATCGTCACCCCGGACTGTGACGGTAGCCGCCCCTGGCGACACCACCCCCAACACCCCGGGGGTGTAGGCCACGTCACTTCTCAGCGAGACTCGGAGAAAGAAAGAAATCACACACACGCCGCATTTCGCACTTCGCCAAGGACGAATTTGGACTTGCATTTTTTTTTAGTTAAAGCTGCAGACCTGATTTTGTTTTCACCTTTGGAAGTGGATTCATGGACAGTTGCAGTTGATGAAACATTGGAACGATATTTCCTGTTGGATTATAAAACAGGAACTCTATTTACACCTGGCATCGAACGCAGCAGAAAGAGAAAACCGCTGGAACGAAAACAAAACTCGCATCTTTCATTTTGACGCCCGTGCCTCACAGATACCACAGATTCCGCGTTAAAAAAAAGGTTCATCTCTTATCATATATTATCAACCTCACGGCAGATAGATAACAAAATGCTGTCGTTCCTTTCACCCCCGACCAACGCAGCCGGCGGACCTGCCCACGGCTACCACCCCCACTCGCAGTACCACCCCCACCCCCACCACAGCGGCGGCCACAGCGCCCCGGCACCTGGCTCAGCGGCGGCGGCGGCGGCAGCGGCCTGCGGGATGTTCGAGGAGGACCTGCTCGGGCAACGCTCGCGGGGGTTTCCGGGGTTCGGCCACGGCCTGATGTCGGCCGCCACGGCCCCCCAAGCCTTCCCGTTCGCCGGCTTCCCGATGCACCCCGCCCACGACCCCATGGGATTCACCGGTAAGTCCCCCGTCAGTTTCTCTCTCCCTGTCCCCTTCGTGCAAATATGGCAATGGAATTATACCCTACGCCTTGACAATAAATTTATTATATATGTGAAAATAAATATATATATATAATTTATGTATTGGCGCACTAAGACCTTACACCCCCCACCCCGCCCACCCCCCGCCTTGCATTTGTTCTTTCTTTTTGAAGCATCCGCGTTTCCCGAAATCCTCCTTTGAAATCAGCACCCCCCCCCCCACCATAGTCCCCTCTCCTCCCGCCCACGCCAAACTAAGTATCTTTGATCCTTATGCGATGGATAAATATTCTATGTCGGATTAATAGCCCTTAGGCTTTCCAGAAACTATATATTTCGGAGGGGTGTGAGCGGTGATGGTTGGGGGTAAAACTGGTTCCTTTCTCCATCCTCATCACCCTGCGTATCTACACCCCACGACTGGTATAGCTCGCCTGTATGTCTTCATAGCCCGCGGGCGTCACTGAGGAGGACAAAAAAAAACCTAGTACGAGACTGCATCGTACTTATCAATTAACAACAGAGATACTTTGCCCCGGCGCCATGACATTTACCGCTACCCTACGCCCCCCCCCCCTCCCCCCACCCACCCACTCCCCACCCCGTCCCTCCACGGGCCCCACACGGACTGAAAATCTTCGGTCCCACACGTAGATATATATAAGTGCGTGTAAAAAATATTCGGGGTGGCCCCGCAAGTTGGTTTCCGAGGTTGACAAATAAAAGTCCCCGCTGGGCCAGCTATTAGTGTGGAGTTGGAAAGTCAGGGCGAAGTTTTTATGGCCCATTTTGTTACAGTACATATTGTATGTATGGTTTACATTGACGGCAAGCACGGAGAGCGCTGTGCAATGTTTTTATACGTTGTCCGTATGTACACTGGGTTCTTTTTTATAGGGTTAATTGGATATTCGCGTGTGTTTCCTTTGTGTTTCTTCCGACTTCTGTCAAGAAGCTCCTGTAAAAAAACACTGTGTTTCGCTAAATTCATGAGGTTATATACAGGTTGCTTCGTAATTCATGAAATCTTTGCCAGCTATGCGGCGATACAGTTCTAGAACACATCATGTATATAGTATTGCATCAATAACTTCATGCCCCGGGTTTCTGTCGTAGGTTCGAGCCAGCAGTTCGGCGGGTTCCACATGAGTTCTCACGACCCGAAGAGAGTCATTCCACCGACCAACCGGGAGCAGAGAGACTCTAAAATCAAAATAAACCTGGAGAACAGAGATCTGTGGCACAAGTTCCATACCCTCGGCACAGAGATGATCATCACAAAATCTGGAAGGTAAGAGCTACTTAACCACATCAACCAAGGGTGTATAATATGCAGTTCATACTTGACAACCCCAGCCCTTTTGTGCACAATACTGGCCTAAAACACCAATTAATTTCCATGTTTTATTTGTCCTTCCATTTTAATCAAATTTAAATATTAGTTTTCTTCGAATCAATACAAATGTTGCCCTACACCACCATTCCCCAATTCCTCTCTCCTGTCCCCCTCTCCGCCCACTCCTTACAGCCTGGACTGTAAAACGGTAGCCCATTTAGAGTTCTATTTAGATTATCAATTACCCTTCGCAATCTTATTGTTGGATCGCTTTGTGTTCCACAGGCCGGAAACACAAATTGTATCACCTTTCCATTCAGCAATTAACATTAAGCCAACAAGCCATGCCCATCCCCACGCCCCAGCTCTACAAAACGTTGTCACAACATGTTGCTACTGGGGACTACTGGTAATAGTCGGGGGCGTGCTTTGATGTTCGCCGCCATGGGCCCAGGGTGCGGCGGCGGCTTCTGAAGGAAAGGGATTGCATTTCTGTGACCCAATTGGTGCTGGTAACTCATTTCGCTACCAGTACGCGCACCTCTAACAAACCCTTATTGCAATCAGCAATGTTATAGAGTTATTATAATCCCTTAAGTTTTATCCCTTGCAATAACTCAGATTTATATGTGGGATTGGTCTTGTTGTCTTCAAGGGAGCTTCAGGCCTTTGAAGGGTATAGTGGCTTCAGATGAAGCCACGATGAACGGTGAAGCCCTACGCTCGCTGGTGAAAACGCATCTGATTGGTGCCTTCGTGAAGGAATATTAAAATGGAAACTGACAAACAAGAGACATGGATATACCTAAATACGTCGTTTCTCCATAGGCCACTGAGAAACACGCGTTGATAGGCATTACTGCCTGATAGGATGGTAGGGATGATTTGTTTAGTTTAGGGAGCATGAAATTTCGCCCCCCACCAACCCCTCCTGTTGACACCAGCAGGGAACGCCTTTCTTTAATAATTACCCCTCTTTAATTGAACGATCCTAGTGTGATTCATGCTGGTGCGGATAACACGAATTCAACCGAAGCTCTATATATATGTGTGTGTGTACCGTAGTACAAAGGGCACTCCTTGTTTTCTGAAGTCGTTTATTGATGTAGAGGGTTTTGTTTTAATGAGGTTACCGCCATCGGGGTCAAAGCTATTCACAGATCATCCGCGTAACAAGGCAAAGGGTGGTGGCTCTCTACCTACATACGGGTACTTCCCGCCGCCTGATCGACACGCAAGGCGCTGTGACCTGCAGGGCTAGCGCCACCTATCGTAGGAGTAGGTGATACCCGACTCATAGGGGTGCCGAGTGGAGCCCTGTGTGCCTTCTGAGGTGAGATGGCACAAAGGAATTTCGCACATCAACCCTTTGAGCTCACAGAGGCAAGCCAAAAACAAAAACTATAGGATTCCACACCCGTATCTATAAGACTGACGGACGTGTGAAAGATCTCGAGAAGTATCAATGGTCTCTGTAACTAAGGTGAGAAATCGCCTTACATCTACAAGATCATTGATGTGCGTACTTCATTATTTTAGAAGACAGACAAAATAACTCATTTGTTACTTTTATTGCCCCCTGATCACCCCCCCTCCCCCGCCCCCCGCGGCTAGTTGCCATCCGCAAAATGTCAGTTGATCAAAGCCATGCGGGGACAAATTTACTGTTTACACCAATTCAAACATGTCGTAATGAAAACGTACAAATTTGTGTAAACAATATGTATTTCCCTTTAGCAAACAGCGCAAAATACTCTATTAATGCCCTAATAAATATTTATCAATAAAATGTATAAATATAAATACGCAATGTGCTCGGATTTCGAAATGTTTTTCTCACAGTGTATATGAGGAAGGACATTGAAATCACACAGGAGGCAGCGTGGTGGGTGTTAGTAGAGAACAACTCTAATCAGAATGTTCATAAATAATAAAACGCCTTTACGATCCATCCGTGATCGAACCGTCTATGCCACGTGGCGAGCTCTACGGGGGCATAGGGAGGGTGGCTGCCTTGGCAGGTTGATTAATGTTGTCTCCGTGCATGTGGGGAAGGCAAGTCTGTAGGGCACACATTGAAGCATTATGGGCCTTCCGGGAATTGTCAATTCCTGTGTATAGTATCCAGATTATAGCGTGAAACCAGTTTGTCATGATATCCAGTGTAGGGATGATCTATAGGCTTGCATGAATATTTGTCTTCATTGTTTATTACGCGGACAGCTCGGCATGCACCCCCGGTACCAACTTTATAAATTGTGTGTCTCAAATTCCCCAATTATCGCCTGCTTGCCACCCGGTCCCACAAGAGGGGATCAGGCCGCCATTAATAGCTTCTCAAGTGATGTGGAGAAGGCTCTAAAACATGACTAAATATTTGCACAAGGTACGATAGGGCCCCTTAAGGCGGGTGACACCCCCTCCCCGGCAGGGTGGGGTAGCGGTATAGATGGGGCAGCCACTTGGTCTCTGCCCCCGGGTAGCACACACCCCAACAAAAGGCTGACTAAATATTTTCATATCGGCACCTCTATGTTTTCCTTTGATGTCGAGACCCGCGCGTGCGCATGGAGAGGGAGTGAGGGTCGGGGTGGGGGTGGGGGTGCTAATTGGATTCGTCCTCATGGACAAGAAGGCGGTCGCCTTCTCTTTGCCCTCTCTCTATACAGAGAGACAACCAGGCAACGAGCACCAGGCTGTCACAATATTTTACGGGGATTCTGTAATTGTTTTAGCTAAAAAAGATTATTTGAATTTAAAACATGATATAGTATTGCTGCATATATAGAATATGGCAAACCAACGGTGTATTATTCCTATACCTGAAGTTCCAACTAAATTGCATTAAAAAAAATGCTTTAATGGTTAATTCCTTATTCCATTTACTTTGGCATTGTAAATATATCATGCGCGGGGCCAAAAATTGGAGTATTTGTCAGTTACACCTGTATCAGGGGGCCTTTCAGCAGATAGTTTTGCTTCCTTTATCTGCTGTTACGGTAATCCCTCTTAGCAAGGTCCCGTTGTGTGTGTCAGGGACATCGATGATACAGTCTTTAGTTATTTAGATTTGTCTAAGCCACAGAATCTCACGCTCCGCCCATCGATATATGGACACACTGCGATATAACCCAGACAGTACAGCGCAGTATTGCCGTATCGCGCATCCTCCCACCCTCACGGTCTCAGTGGGAGGTGATTCAGGCTATGGGCTATGGGCTATGGGCTATGGGCTTATCTCCCCATATCGGACTCTAGTAACGCCGTCACACCCGCCAGGCCACACGAGACTCTCGCGGGGTTTGTTCAGGGATTTAACAAGTATGTGCCGTTTGCAATGAGATTACGCTGCAAGAACAACTCGTTAGCCGTCCAGCTTTCATATTAGGATGTTTATCATATTACCCCCCCCCCCCCACCGTGCAAACAAGTTGTATATATAGATATATTTAGATTGTATTGAGATGGGGTTCATCCCTTTGCGGGAGAAAACAATCCTGAATACAGTTAAACCGGGAAAGATCGAGCTACGCAAAACAATATGCGCTCTCGTTATTATGTTGACAGTCCGTCCATAGAAAATATAATCTGACCATGTATTATAAAGCCTTGGGACCTGTTCCATTACTGCAAAACTCGCTGACTCGGCACAGAAAAAGAGAATGTTTGGACCTGTATTAGTCACTATAGAACGCTCTGGCTTGTCTCATGTGCAACAGAACGCTTTCATTCCTTTGTCATCAGCTCATCCTTACATGCCATGTGAGTCGTTTTGGTCGGACATTGCTTTTTTTTGTGTGAGGGGGAGGGAATTTTTTTGTCTGCAGCTCATTAATAACACGACAAGCACTAGAGTTTTAATTAAATCAACGAAGGGGGCGTAATAGGCGATGATGTGTTACTTAACAGGGTTAAGTGGGCGCGGGGCACTTTTATGGCTATGATGGGTATTAAATGGACCAGGCGCAAGGCGAGTGAAGAGCTATTCGTCTTCACAACTATGGCTTAAATTCATTTAGATTCAGCAGCGGCTGACTCAGCCCAAGGGCTGCCACTGTTTGTGATCAGGTGGTATACATGAATGTAGGCTTATATGATACGGGGAACTACCTGTCCCATACCTATGCGTGTGAATACTGAGAACCTAGCAACAGGAGAAAGAGCGAAAGGGTTCCAGTTCCCCTATGTACATATATAGTGGCTTTATGTCCCTCCAGCTAAATTACCTCGATGCTCTATTTTCAAAATGATTTCCTTTTATGGACGCGGGATAGATTTAGGGTTGTAAATCCATATACTTAATGCCACGAATGAGGTGGGAGTGAGGTGAGGATGGGGGCGGGGGGGGGGGGGGGGTATAATGGTCGCACGCAGAACTGGCGGAATTTGTCTCAGCGGCGCAGATGGGGTGTGTGTGGGGGTGGGTGTAGGGGGTGGGGGGGGGGTGTTTCACGACTCTGAGCATACAGTCAGAGGCAGCAGAACGGACCGTGGTTGGGGGACGAGGGTTGAGGTGCCTTTCTTGCCGGGGTTTTCGATCTGAGGATGAGTGGGTAGCGAGTGGGGGGGGGGGGGGGGGGGGTAGTGGGACGGGCGTCGCTGTGTATGGGCTCGGGCGCTCACCAGGGCCCCCACCAAGCTGAGGAATTCCACACCTCTCTCAGCGGCCAGGGCGACCGGTCTGCTACAGGGACACAAAGACCAGCTGGCCCGTAAGACGTCTGTAATGACTCTTGTGGTGATGAAGTGGCTGGCTAGCTGGCTTAGGCGGGGTGATAGGGGAGGGGGGGAGGGTAACGGAGGATGGACAGAGCATGAGTATGAGGGTGCAGAGGGTGTGACGGGGGCACCCTCTGACCCCGTTGCACCCCACCCTTTTTTACATCCCAGCCCTCGCGGGACCCGAACCCGTTGTCAAGGTTTCCGATCTACGAATCAAAGCTTCACGATTATTTCTATTTTTTTTTGCTTTTACAATGATAACTAAATAATATAACTTGTTGGTGTAATGCTGTCAGGAGTCTTAATATATATCTTAATCTACTTAATTACATACAATATTGGACGAACTCTATATAAAACGACATGTGCATCTGAAAAATAACCACCTCATCATTCAAGATGTATTCACTTCACATATCTCAGTTCATTTCCCTCCCTCACCCATCCTCATGCCCATGTAGCATGCCCTCCCCCCCCCCCCCCCACCATACCCCCCGCCCCCGCCTTGCGACCACGTTACCGGCCACCCTGCCACGAGCCAAGGCTATGAGTGGGCGTCAAAGCGAATCGACCTTAGAGTACATAGAATATCAATTTCCTCTGAGCCCCCCTCACAGACCCGAGGCTCGAGCGATTAGACAAAGAAACCCTGACCGAACAATACACTCAGTTACGTCACAGAGTGTTTCTATGACGCCGCGTGACGCAACGGTGTTAAGCGAGTCCGCCTCCTCAGTTGATATGGCAACGGGTCGACCTGTTGACAGGCTCAGTCAGACCGGCTGGCATGTGACTTGACCTGTCTCGTTACAAATATCTGTATCTTCACGTATCTTTCCGAATGTCAACTCCTTTACGGGTAGTTAACCTCTCCAGTTTTCTGCGTAGGATAGGGTGGTGGCGGAGTGTGGGTTTGGGGGGTGAAGGGGGGGGGGGGGTGAGGGGGATCTCCTTAACCTGTTAACTAGTTCTTTAGACAGTGTTTAATCGCGCGTGAATAACACATCGTTTATTCTTCAAGTGCCCGACTGCCCCTCTGTTTTGTATGTACCCTCAGTTAGCTGGCCAGTTGGTTTATTTATTTATTCTAGATCAAGAGATGCGTCACCGCTTTGGTATCTGACTGGTATATTATATATTCTGTCGCACTGTAAATTTGCCTTTTCCATTCATACATAGCAAAATGGACTCCCAAGTTTAATAACCCCCACCTGTCGATGTTATGAATTTCCAGTTCGGGTCAACTGTCTGTATTCCTTGTCTTAGTATATACAATTTTCAGGGATATACACAGCGATACACCAAATGCACTTTGCTAGCGCCGAAAGCTAGCCACAAGTGTTGATTTATGAACATCATATAATGCTTTAAATCAATTACCAAGTGCCGCTAGCCCCACCGCCTGGGGCATCGCCTCGTAAACAAACTGCTCCCCCCATTGTACTGTCTCTTAAGTAGACATTTATTAGGCAGTCATGGGTTTTACTGTATCCATTAATCGCCTTCAGCCACTCTGTCTGTGGTTTACAGCTCTATCCGCCACCTTCAAAAGTCCATTTCATTCAACCTACATATCCGTATATCTTACTTAGGTCTACAGCACCTTTCATGTCACAGCTTACATAAAACTGTATTAATGCTGAAGTTATTCATGGTTACGGCCTCACGGGATTATATTATCCTATTTGTTAATCAAGGATAAAACATTGTGATAACACGTAAGATTGTAGGTTGAAATGTTGATGATGACAAACGCACAAATTGAATTAATACATACATATTTACTATATACATTACATATACTTTATGATTTAGTGGCGATCTATCTATTTATTACATATCATAAGCACATTATTTTCTATTCTATTATATACTCTCTATATATACACACAACATTTATTATTATTGACTTCAGGGGAAGAGCGAAAAAATGGGTTCACTTTATAAATGATTATAAATACTTTATAACTACGATATACATATATAAATATTGTTTGTTTCCTTGCAGGCGCATGTTCCCGACGTTCAAGGTGAGCTTGGAAGGGCTGGACCCTCACGCCAAGTACATCCTGTTGATGGACATCGTGCCGCTGGATGACTGCCGCTACAAGTACCACAACTCGGAGTGGGTGGTGACGGGGAAGGCGGAGCCCCACATGCCTGGTCGCCTCTACATCCACCCGGACTCCCCCGCCTCGGGCGCCCATTGGATGAAACAACCCACGTGCTTCCACAAGTTGAAGCTCACAAACAACAACCTCGACCAGAACGGACACGTAAGTCATCTTCATATAACAAATATCATATTTGGTTTTCTGTGCACCCTCCGTTTTACTGTCGGGTGGTTTTGCTTTTGACATCATTTTGAAATCATTTTGACATCATTTTGATATCGGGATTCCTGCTGACAATTCGTTCATTCTCTTCTCCGCCCTCTCTCCTCACTCCACCCTGTTCATAATATTCAGTGCTTTCACTTTTTGGACGTTTCCGTTTTATAGCTATTGCTTCTTTTACCATTTCATCGGGATATTTCTGAAGTAGTGTTCAGTATCGGTGAATGGGCGATAATCTATGATAGTGATGACGTGTCGGCCACGTGGCAATGGTGAGAGCCGTATGATGGATCCAACGGGTAACTATGGCAACAACGTCCACTCTTCATCTCCATTAAAAAGCGGTTGGGGCTCTTGGAAAAGAAGAAGAAGAGGAAGAAGAAGACATTAGCTGGTGCAAAGACAAGGTCTTCCCGCCCATTACAGTGGCGGCCTTCATCAAATTTTCCCGCCTCCCTCCCTGGAGTTTGTGTCGTCTGCTCGCCGTGTCGGCCTCGCTCTGGGCTCGCGCCTGTTCCCGCCACATGTAATCATATTAGGAGCCTGGCGCAGGTGACGGCTGAGCGCCTAGGTGCCAAAATTCCGACATTTACATTATGACATGGGCCGGGTTTGGCGGCGAGGAGGCTGGGGCTGGGGCTGGGGCTGAGGGCTGGGGCTGGGGGGATGAGGGCTGTGGGCCCGCTGGTGAATTATGGAGCGTTGGGGGTCATCGCGGTAACATGGCCCCCTAGGGGACCAGGGCGGGGGTAATGGTCGTGGAGGCAGGAACCTATTTCTATGTGGATATTAAAGGGAGAAGGATGGGAGTACGTGGCCGAGGGGTGGGTATGGGGATGGGGATGGGGGGGTTAGTCACAATTTAGTTGTTCGCCACCGGCGCCGGTATAAGCCCCTGCCGACGACGTTCGTCCTCGGGATAGATTTGTGCGAGCGTGAGTGTGTGTGGTAAGGCCTACTAATGCATTGCGCCAATATGCCTGGAAGTTTAGTGTCTAGCTTCCCCGAAATTGATTGCCCCATATACAAAACCCAAAGCTATTCGCTCTCCTCTCGTCCCCTTTTTATCATCCGAGGACAGTTTTCTAGCGTTACATACCGACCTAGCTTTATGCTTTCGCCCATTAGGAAGGTTGTTTCATTTTCACAGCTCTCACAAAAGAATTCTGTGGCGCAGTTACCTTTTTTCAAATTGGCTTCGACACAAAATGCAATCTTGGAATCGTAACCAGCGGCGCGACACCTACTGCGCATGACCGCCCTCCACCGAGCACGTGGCTTCTAATTTGCATATTTGTCTTTCCCTGCAACATCTGGTTCATTGCTGACGATATCCATATCTATCTTTAGCTGATGAGACTGCATAATTGTACTGCACTAACTTATGCAATTTAGCAAAATCGTATTAATGATTATGTAATTTGTATCCTGCTCGGCCAATGCTATATTATACCATAAGATTAAATTAATTCAAGTAATATATTTATTAGTTGACTATATGGGGAGAAAATGTGTCCAAAAAAATCCGTGTGTTCTATTTCATCAATATAATGCAAGTAAATGATAGAATGATATGATTATTCAATTTGTTTTTTCTTTGGTCTTTCCAGATCATCCTTAACTCGATGCATAAGTACCAGCCTCGGATTCACGTCGTTCAAGCCAACGATATCTTCACAATGCGCTGGAACTCGTTCAATACATTCTGCTTCGACGAGACTTCCTTCATCGCCGTCACCGCTTACCAGAACGAGCAGGTGAGGGCCCCGACCGTTAAAATAACCCCTTAACTTACAACAATACCCTGGCAGGCGAAGAATAACACCAATATAATATCCTCTACAGAATACACGGTGGAATATCATCTGTGTAGTCCAAATGTTTTTACTCCACCATTTTATTTTTATTACAAGTTAGTGCTGAATATGATGTATGTGTGTATTAGTATGAAGAAGTGTCTTGAAACTAAATATGTTTCTCTGTTACAGATAACTCAGCTTAAAATCGACCACAATCCCTTCGCAAAAGGATTTCGCGACAATGGGATGGGTCGCAGGTACGATTATAGGTGAATTATGCGTTTTTTTATCCTCATTTACTCTTCTCTTCTCTTCTCTTTACGTTAACTTAATTCACAAATTCCGCTCATACGCTCAATTATATTCCACCTTTATGAGGCTTTCTGAAAATGTGGATGGGCCACGAATACTTAACTTCACTACTATTCATTAAATAATTCCATATTTTAACTGCAGTATTATCTGACTATATATCTCATTAATTATCGCATCCCTTCTGTCATCAAAATGTTGCTTGTGTTGTTGCATTAATATCATGCTTACTACTGATATTGACACGAATTAATGATCTAAGTTTGGATTATTATAACTAATAGACCTTCACCGCTTTCTTCAGAGACCACAGGCTGCACATGAAGCGCCCCCTGTTGGCCGTAGACTCAGACGACAAGGAGCACAACAAAGGTGTGTTTAATGGGGATTTGTCCCATCAGCTCCCATAACGCTCGGTTAGGTTAATGGTTAGGCAGCATGAGCATACCAACTCCTGGCGTACAGAGTGTCCGGTATCACCAGTCGTCGCCCGTCCGAGTCCCGGGTACCAATAATCCCCCTCTCCTCTCCTCTACAACCCTCCCCCACCGCCCTCTCTCTAAATCTCCCCCCCCCCCGATCTAACCCCTCCCTCCCCACTGACTCGCTCTCTAACTCTCCCCCACCCCTCCCCATCATCCTCTCTGTGACTCCCTCCCTCCCGCTCTCACCTTCCCAGAAGCTATCTCAATTGGTATCGGCCATTTCTTAATCCTTATAATTCGATGTAATGACCGCCCTCCTCGCCCCAGTCCCCCCTCCCTACCCCCTGCCCGCCTGCCCCCTCCCCCGGCCAGCCATACGGCTCACTAGACGCTTAATGAAAGTACACAGTGGATTCCACGTCGGGTCCGACGTTATATGGCTGCATATGGCAGCCCAGCAGGCCAATGACACCCGACGGCCCAGTCAATTAGGGCGAAATCCCGTCAGCTACTAGCACTGTATGGGGAGGGAAAGGGATGGGGGGGGGGGAGAGAGGAGGAGGGGGAGCGGGGGGGGGGTATGAGTGCATAGGGGATGGGGGGAGAGAAAGGGGGTGAATGGGGAATATGTGGATGGCAGGGTAGAGGGGTTAGCGTTATAGTGGACGGTACAGATCATACAAGCCTGACTAACTGACATTCACGGAGTTGACTTGAGCGGCCCCGCCCAACTCGCCCCCCCCCTCCCCCGCTCGCCCCGCCCCACCCGTTGGCCATTTAATTGGGCAGCTCGTCGTTGAGGGAGCCTTTCCCCAAAGGACGACTTTGCTTCATCGCCAGAGTGCGGGATGAAGACGTTTACACAGCGGTGGGGGAGGGGCGGGGGAGTATCAGAGGGGCGGGGGGAGGTGAGGGGATGCGGGAGAGGGAGGGGAGAGCCCCGGGAGCAGAAGGCGGTTATCAATCTTGCATGGCGTTCGTGCAGTATTGCTCGCGCTCCCCCCAGGGCCGTCGTTACGTCATCAGCGTCCCGCCACGCAATTGGCCCCATGCGAGACGGGGAAGCCTATGGGGGAAATATCTCGACATCAGAGCGGATTAATTGGGCGACATGGAGCAACAAATAGGGGGATGTAGAAAAGTAGTCAAATCAATTTTTCTCTTTGTACTCTTAGAAAATAATTCCAAAATTAAATAAACTGACTTCGTTTTTACTTTAAAATATGTAAAAGATTCCAAACTCTCGGTTTGTAATCATTGTCACGGAAGCCATTTCGCGTTATTTATTTGAGTTCTTGTCTTGAAACAATACGTCTTGTTTTCTTTTAGACGAATCCGACCGGAAACAGATCAAACTGGAAAGCAGTCAACACGCGTCCTCTCACCGAAACAGTTCCCATAGCAACAACCAATCGAATCGCGTCACGTCAGCACCACGTGACGTATCCGGAAGCGCTGGGAAGTCCGTGGAGGACGACATGGGCCAGTGCCAGATGCTGTCCAAGTCGCGGACTCCGGGATTGTCTCCGGGAGGACCGGTGGGTGTCCAGAAGGAGCGAAGTCCCCCGGGCTCTGGAGGGCGGGGTAACAACCCGCACCAGATCTCCCCTCAGTGTCAGTACGGCTCCTCGGGCTCCACGACCTCGTCTTCGTATCTGCAGGGCGCTGGGTCGCCGTCTTGCGACCAGGTGTATTACCCACATCACACCGCGGCGGCGGCGGCAGCGGCATCAAATATGGCGGCGATGAACTCGGGACTGCTTCAGTCGTCGCCTCCCGGGTCCGGCTTGTTAAACCCAGTCACCAGCGCTCTCAGCGGCCTCTCCCACATGAGTCAACAGATGTCGGCCTGCCAGCTGACCGGTCAGAGCAGCGCATGCGCGTTGGCGTCTTCATCCTCGGTTTCTAATGGCTACGGGGGTCTGTCCGGCCTGGGTAGCCATCAAGGCCACTCCAGCTTACCCTCGTGCACGTATATGCAGGGCAACCAGGCATACCCCTCCCACATCCCCAACATGCCCGTCATGAACCTCGCATCCTCGTCTCACTTCTCCAATTCCATGGCGTGAAACCCCGCGACGCGACTGTAGACTGGGACAATGAACACTTTAATTATCTGTCTGCAGGAGAATCAACGGTGAATGAACGCTTCCGGCATCGTCCGGCTGGAGTTTGCGCGCGCAGCGGCATCCAATATGGCTGCCATTTTTTTTGATTTTTTTTGTTGAGAAATACATAATGACTTTTCTTTCAGGTCCATGACAATGTTGTTAGTACATGGAGACGTTCAAAGCCAACTGGTATACAACACAGGTAGTCAGAACACTTCGCAGTGTGCCAATGGAGGTATCTCATTGACCGTTGTTGACGGCGATTGGTCGCCATGTGTTGCCATGGCGACGTGATCACGCACGTGGACTGATACGATAGAAGCACGTGCTCTTCGGTGAGAAACACTGCAAGCCACGGAATATGACGAGCCAAGCCACGCGGGATTTGATGAGACGAGTCACGTGTTGAGGACAGCACACCGCTTCTTGCCATCAAGGACATGAAGTACATGCTTATGTAGTTTTATTGCGATCTCAAATATTTTCTCGTCGTTTGTCGGTAGATTTAAAAAAATGACTTATATATATATTACATACAAACATTGTATTTCTTTTATGCATGAAGTATCATCGTCTAGGCATTTGCCGCTTGCGTATATGATGCAGAAACTTTAAGGAAAGCTACATATATACATATATATGTATATATATAGGCCACCAGAAAGATGTTCATGCGTAACTTCAGCGAAAACGTTATTGATATATTAGATTATCAAGTTCGTGGAACATAATAGAAGTTACAGCTCGACCTGCACACCGCCATGTGTCTCACTGGAACTGAGGTTTGGATCGCTCTGGACTAGATTATGGAGGCTGAACCTGTTTTTACCCTTGGTCCATTGTCAACTACGAAGTCACAATAGAACGGATTACAAACAACGACAGCTCTCGATATGTTGATAAGATTCCGCAACTTCATGATGTGTTCTGAAATACCAGGTCATATCTTGCTTTCTCATGCCCAATTTACGTGGATTAACTTTGATCGGTCTAATAGCATGGGTGTTCAATCTTGTGAAATTGTCTCATTGCCTTGTATCATATTAATTTATATGTAGATGTCTTCAAATAAAAAAAAGGCGTTTAAACTATATTCCATGCGTTCCTGTTTTGTTTCGAAATTCAAGATTAGTTTAAGTTCGAAACTGGATCACAATAGTTCGCTTATCTAAATGATTCACAACAACTTATTGGGAAAACAATATCAAGAATATTTATTGCATTACGAAAAAAAAGTAAATAAAAGTTCTGACACTAAAATAACGAACACATTGCACGGTTTTCTCCGAGTAGCAAAGTTTGACCAACGAAAGAGCTTATTTTATGCCAACGATTTTTAGCGGCGTCCAATAATAGTAGGATCGAAATTTATAGAAACTATGTGTCGGTCGAGCAAAGTAGTCGATGTAGAATAACGTGTAGATACTGTTTTGTTTTGTGGATACGATGTAGAGTGTGATATAGAGTACTTTGAAATCTTACTTAGTTGAACTGCAAAATAATTACGTCCTTCATAAAGAACAAAATATGACCAGTATAAATATACCACAGACCCCGCTGCGCGTGCATTTAAATCACCACTTAGTAGCAATGAACATGTATCTGGGGTCATAGTTCACAGACTGGCGGGAAGATAGTGTATGCTCACCACCTTCGGAAGGCGACTCCATGGTGACCTCTGTTAAATGTTCCACACCTGTGTAACGACGCTTCTTCATCTTCTTCATCTCGACTGTCTTTCATCTTTCGTTATTTTCGTCACCTAAAAGACGGACAACTGCTGTCTTATAGAAAAAAAGGGCGGGAATTGTACTGAGAGAATCGGTGGGAAGGGGTGTAGCGGCGAGGGCTAGGGGGCTGATGGGGGGTATATCGAGGGTGTGACAGTGTGTCTCAACGTGTATATTTTGCTCGCCGGTGTGTCGCGCTGGTCGCTCGTTTGCTGGCCGCTGGGTCCTTGTGGCGGCGCGCGGGGCCACACCTCACCGCCGCGCTGTTTAATCAGAACCCCTCTACACCTGTCATAAAACCTCCACGTGAAGCCGCTCTGGTTTGAAGTGTGCCGCTGGGACCATATCCCAGACTCGGCGGTATAGGTTTACGATATAGTCAGTGTTTTGTAATTTAATTAAGCGAACAGTTATTAGGCAATTACCTTTCAACGTTCACTCTTTGATCGCGGAAGAGCTTTTGATACCATTAGACACCTTTACCGTTTTAAAGACTATAGCCTTCGGGGCATTCCTTTCCAACTATACTGAAATAACGAATACCGAATTTATT
Source organism: Arenicola marina (assembly GCA_964019135.1). Taxonomy (NCBI): domain Eukaryota; kingdom Metazoa; phylum Annelida; class Polychaeta; family Arenicolidae; genus Arenicola; species Arenicola marina. Next base: position 26,550,032 of record OZ025258.1, on the reverse strand, counting down.
CGCGGATGGGAATGCGTCATCTGGTGATCTCTCTCTCTCTCTCTCTCCCTTTCTCTCTCTCTCTCTCTCTCTCTCTCTCTATATATATATATATATATACACATATATTTAAATGGGGGTAATAACTGAAGCGTTTTGTATCGGTGCAAACGTATTACTGATATGTGACATGAAAGCATTGGTCTCATTTGAGTCTAATGCCGGACATTGAAATAGTATGGGAGATATATTCTTTTTTTATGAAAATGTAAATGCAGTACATGCAGATGACGAAGAGAGCATGGTAGAACCTATAATACTTCTTGTCGGATATAAGAATACGATGTACATGCGGTCAAAAAAGCGCCAAATTATGGCACGTTTTTATCCGGTCGATATACGAGCAGTTAACTTGGGTGGACTGCAATGTATACAGCATCCATGAAGACAACACATGGTGCAATTGACAAACATAGACGATCCTTTGCCGAAATGTGCCTTCACCAAGCGAAGATAGCCCGCTGTATATTACAAGCAGCTTCATAAATTCAAAACACAAAAAAAAAAAAAATTGGTAATTGGCTGCTGTTTTATCACCTGACAAATGTTCCGTGTTGGAGCTGTATGTCGCACAACGCCCGTCCCCACACCCGCCCTGCCTCGTCCCCCTCCGCCCCTGCTCCCCATTCATGGCACATAGCTACTCGCCTGCCCTTTGTTTTCACAATCACAAAAGCCCGGGTTAACACGTCAAGCTTTGATCAAGAAAAGGCATTTGATAGAGTTGTGAAGTGCATCATAAAACATGAACTGTTTTATGGGAGAAGAGGTAGGGGGGTGGTGGGGGGGGCTCTCCCAGAGGTCCAATTAACCCCTGGAACCCCCACCCCCATCGGCCTCGTGCCATGGGGCCACGTTACAATGTTGGGTGGATGTATACACCTTATATAATCGATTGTTTGGTCTCGGGCCTTTGCATGGAAGCGGGAGCACGCGTCAAAATGCAGACAAACGTCAAACATATATATATATATATGTATATGTGTCGAAGGTAGTTTAGCATTGTGATTGTTTGGAAGGGAGGAGACGAGGGGGACGAGGTGCAGGGACGAGGGGCAGGATCTCAGGGAGTGGGTGGGTGGGGGTGGGTTGGGGATGGTGGGCGGAGGAGGGGTCAGTCGGGATTCAATGGAATAAATGCTTTGGTCACTGCGCGATGAGTCAGTTCATTCCATATCACTATCACATTATGTACATGTATTTAGGCAGTCGACCATAAGACGGTCTTAACATTGTACCATGTATATCTATACCACTAGTGAGAAGTTGCAGCAAGTCATGCGGGCGGTGAACATGAAAGAGTGCCAAGCAAACAATAGCAAATAAATAACTCATTTTGTCACAAATAAATTCGCTTTGTTCGTCATAGTGTGAAGCGTAAGCAGTTATATTTTTGTGATAAAAAGAGTAAATTAAAAACAACACGGACGGTGAAACCGTTGACACCGTCAGTTTTTGCCAAGTTGCTTATTAATCAAAAGAGTTTTGGAAATAAAGATCACAATCTCGCGGAACGTAATGCACGTATCAAGTTTGCTTTCGCTCAGTGACAAGTCCCCCAACAACGGCCTCATTTTATACAGACAAGCGATGAATAATGCCCACTGTTGTCGCTGTCGACAGTCGATTCGACAGCAATTTCCAACAAATGATCTGAACCATTTGTAAGGCAAAGTTAAGTAGTGTTTATGCAAGAATTGCAAATTGAGACACCAAAGTAAACTAAGTTCCTTGCAAAATATACAATCTCTTCGCAAAGGTAAATATTCCTATTAACCCCCCCCCCCCCCCCATTCCTACGAATTTTGAATTCCAGCCCACCTGTTCGTTAATTTGGGTTATATATACGTTGGGGGCACGAAGCCTCCGTACCTTCGGGAAATACAGAGTATTTTCCTAACTTAACGCTGGCATTTTACGTTTATCTATGCACAAACTGGAACGAAGGTGATGCGAGTCGAGGGTTAGTTGTTTACCAAGCCATCTATCTGTAAGATGTACCACCTTCCTATAACACGAAATACTGCGGTAGAGATTCTCAAGTGATAACTACGAGTCACGCGTTGTCGCACCTCCCCCCCACCCCCCAACCCTATTACATATAGGCTATAGTCACTACCTCCTCTTCACTGCCTGTTCAACACCCCCCCAGTCTCGCGCCGACACATTTTTCTCCGCACACCTGTGACAGGCGAGCGGCGGTGGCCTAGGTGTGAGATAAGACAGAGATAGGACCCGAGGTCAGAGAGATAAGAACTTCTTCCATGTCATCATCCCCAAAGCAGCCAGACTTGACGCAACAATGGAAGGGAGGCGACATTACAAGAAGAAATCCAGCTGTTTGTCTCGTTATGGTAAGAGAAACAGCGTGAGCGTAGGGGGGGGGGGGGGGGCAGTCGATAGAGGGGTGTATAAGGGATGGCACGGGAGGGGGAGGGGAGGGTGGCATTACGCAAGACAATTGAAGCATCTCTCCCGCAGAAAGTAGACTTGACATCGCTGGCGGCCAGAGGGTAAAGCGGCCGCAGTGCAAACTGCTGGTCAATATCTACAATACTGCAATACAGCCGTGGAACCATGATACACCGAGCGCTGTCTATATCTACAATACTGCAATAAAGCCGTGGAACCTTGATACACCGAGCGCTGTCAATATCTACAATACTGCAATAAAGCCGTGGAACCTTGATACACCGAGCGCTGTCAGTATCTACAATACTGCAATAAAGCCGTGGAACCTTGATGCACCGAGCGCTGTCAATATCTACAAGACTGCGATAAAACCGTGGAAGATGCACCGAGCACTGTCAGCGGAGGACACATCGTTCGTCTCAGGCGGCATCGTTACTTGGTTTAAATTGATTTATTGTGGACGGGTGAAACACAAGACAAAGCTTATAAAATATTCCTCTCGAAGACATAGTTACTTCAAGAAGGCTTTTTTAAATTTAAGTAACGTTTATTATTGGTGGCTAATATTGCAGAGATGAGGCATATATGTATCAAGATAGTTATGCAAGCTATGTTCAAATGCAGTACACGCGTTATCAGTGCGGATACACTGTCATAAGCAATTTCTGATACTGTAGCCACATAGTAATGCAATATACCGTAGAGACGCTGCGAAAAATACTGCACAGCTGGTTTAGCCTAACACTGTATATATCGTGTTCTTGTCTGAATTGTCCCCGCTTAGTTGATTTAAAATGGATGAACGTTCCATGACATTATGTAGAAATAGAAGTCAAAATTCGTCCCAGACTTGCGCCCCAAAGTAAAACAACAAGTCGGTGTATACATTGAATAAACAAGACTGCGTTTTTTATTTCTCATCCTAGTACATGTACACGTCTCAGTATATAGCAAACATCTTGTTTTAACGATCTCTGTCCCCATGTTACATGTAAGGCCAAGCACATAGGACAACATGGCCTTAACGATCTCTGTCCCCATGTTACATGTAAGGCCAAGCACATAGGACAACATGGCCTTAACGATCTCTGTCCCCATGTTACATGTAAGGCCAAGCACATTGGACAACATGGCCTTAACGATCTCTGTCCCCATGTTACATGTAAGGCCAAGCACATTGGACAACATGGCTGGGACTGCTACGCCAAACAACACTAACTAACGATAAAACCCGCCTCCGACCAGGGTTGCTATGGTGAGCGCCCCGCCATTGTGACGTCAACTAAAAGACAATGGCCTCACGTAGCAACGAGAGAAACGTGACGTTTCCACGCCGACAGTATCAAAAATATTAAACAAATCCTAAAATGAGCTCGCTTTTATGTTTACAATTAGTTCACGATCAAGTCATTTGTCAATGAAACCAGATTTGTACTCACTTCGCCAAGCGAAATTGTACCATGATGGTGAAATCTGCTCCGAAAACTGAGACCTTAACAACTGTAACGTTACTCACATCTTACAGCGCTGCACCCTACCACTTGTTACAAAGACGGGGACAGTCACTGATGCCAGGAAATTGATCAGGTGACGAACCAAAGAGGTTTTTTCGCCTTTCAGCAGTCTGTGAGTGATTGCTTCAGCCACTGAAGGTGAAATGGTGCCAGACTTAAGCGTTAGGCACAATCATTCGCTTGTTTTTGTGTGTTTTTGCTGTAGCGTGAAAAAGCTCAGCTAGTCTACACCGGCGAGACCCGTAACGAACAGAGAGGGATTCGGGGTGTTTTTAGTGGTGTCAATAAGCGCGTGGTGTGTACCCCATTGGCGGCCCCAATAGCGTCCACCAGGACACAACCACAAGCAAGAGGACTGGAATACTACTTCATATTTCACATATATATATATGTCTCACCGCTGGATAAGTAACTTGCAAGAAAGTTCTGCACGCCACATGAGAAGCAGGATTATACAATACATGGATGTGCTGTCTGTCCATCCACCCTCCGGGTCTGGAGGGTTTTCGGGTACCGTTAGTCACGCCGGGACACCTCCAAGCCTTATGGTGGACAGAGCAGATGCGACGGGGCGGGCATCCCAACCCTGGCAGTCGTTTACCACTCCTGGTCACTGGTCAGTTCATCCCTAATGCTTCAATATCGCTATATACAGCTTTACAATAACAATAATTCCACAAGCAAAAAGTGAAAAGCCGAATACGAAATGTTGTTCGCTTTAATACAGTTTACGGGATATTTGTCTGTTGTGACATCGATGGCCTTTTAAAAAAAAGTTTTCTTCCTTCAAGATATTCGGCTCACCAATTTTCACGGCGTTGTTTTGCATATTATTAACGAAGGCCGTTAGAGATTCGAAAGTCGCGCCGATAAGCAAGCAATAAGTGAAAGTGACAACGTGGGCGAAACCGACAACTGACGCAGACAACTACAAATACATGAAGTATCGACACCGCGACGAATACAGGGTACCGGTCTCCTGGTTTGGCCAACCATCTTTTTATTACAATTATAGCTCACTTATTACTTACTCATGTCTGATAATTGGCACCAGAACCTAGAGAACGAGTATAAGAAAGTAATCCCCGCAACTGTTGCTTCCCGATGAACAGAAAACGGGTCTTGCGAATTGGACTGTGCAAAAATCAAAACCTTTATGGCGAGGTTTCCGTTTGTATCTGGTTCACGTTGTATACAACATATACTAACAACATATGTACATTAGGCGATACACGTGTCTCTTGCTACGCCGGTGACTGGAATAGAGACTGCTGCCTTTGTGGAGTTGCCGACAATGTCTCCCTCACCCCTACCACCCTATCTCTACCTATGCTTCCGCTGTGCACGTCGCTAAGTCGCTTACACACATACCAACTACTTCAGCCGACAAGCTGCACGCTACAATAATCAGATCCGAGAATGGTTTATGGTCCAATTTGCAATGGTGGACGGACGTTTCGGCCAGTGGACGTTTCGGCCAGATATTCTGGGGCGAGCGGACGTTTCGGCCAATTATAATATTACAAAACTTACATCTTGGAGTCACACATGTGTTATCTGGTATAAAACTAAAAACTATAATCACGCTTCACACTGGTTATTTACACATTAATTTGGTTACCATTTAGAGTCACTTTAGCCTTTTAAACAGAAGTTGAATTGCTTAACGCCTTTTTGAACAGATATAACACAATATAAAATTGGCTGATAGATAAGTTTAAATTAGCCTTGGGCGAAACGTCCGCCCTCCCAAAATCACCTGGCCGAAACGTCTGCCGGCCGACACGTCCTACATGTAGAAATGCCGCCCAAGATACAAAAACTGCTCCTACCACCCCTGTTATATAGCTGTATATCGCGCACGGGAAGCTTATTGCAATACATAGTTAGTCGCGAAACCCATCGAACTTGACAAACTGCTATCAGGTTAACACTGAATGTTAATATCAGACGGGTGTGTGTGGTGTGTCTGTGTGTGTGTGGGGAGGGGGAGGGGGGGGGAGGCGATGGCGAGGTCGGGGATGCAGGCTTTGTTAATGAGATAAGCTGTTAGACATGTCGGCGAGATCCAGATGTAGTCATTTCTTGCTCCTGGGTAACATATGAGAGGGATGGGTGTGGGAGGGGGGGGGGCAGGCATGGTGGAGGAGGGGGGGGAGTAGGGGGTCATCAGGAGTCATGCCCGGGTTATCTCAAGGCAGGGGTCAATATGACCCCTCCTCTTCGGTGTCCATTGCGTGGGGAGAAGGGGGAGGGGGAGGGGGGGTGCCTCCATGAGTTCCCTTTACATGGGCGGCCGTGGCAGAGGGTGGAGGGGTGGGGGCGGGTGGGGGTTGGGCCCACTAGGAGCCCCCCTCCTGGGCCTGGGTGGCTTGCTTGACGCAGAGGGCGAGGAGTTCATCCACCTGTTCCGTGTCACAGTCACAGTCAGGGTCGATGTCAAACTCCTGAAACAGACATCAGAGCGCATATCAGCAACGTCAAGGTATAAAAGCTAAACATCAGCAACGGCAAGGTACATATCAAACATCAGCAACGGCAAGGTATATACCAAACATCAGCAACGGCAAGGTATATACCAAACATCAGCAGCGGCAAAACATATCCCAAACATCCAAGACATCAAGGTACTATAAAAAATATCTGCAATAGCGACGGTTTTATTGAAACATCAGAAACGAGACATCAGCACCATAACTATTAAGATAAGACACACAAAGACGCGAGAGGACATATAGCTTGGTTTTCAGGAAGCCATTACCGAGCGGAGACGCGACACGTGCCACCAGACGACACTCCGCGCAAAAATGGCGGGAAAACGTGCGGCACGTGCGTCTGAACGCAAGAAACGACGAACACGCGGGTCAACATTTTCAGCGGAAAATGGGGTGTGTGAGAGATGGTGGGTATGGGGGTGTGGGCGTGGGGGGTATAGGCGGAGGTGCACGCGGGTTAAACATGACGCACATTGATGGGGCTTTGGGAGGTCGCGACACTAATGTAACGAAGCGTAATGTTGGAGACAAACGTAAGGCATCGTGATACAGCATGGCAAGACAAGTAATTCTCGGTTTGAATGCTCGTCGAGAAAACTGAAATGGCGTTTAAAGACCATATCTCTATACGAACAGGTTAAACCAGGCCACGCAATCGTCAGTGAGAATGAGATGAAGACTCGCCCAACAACCGCCAACTTGGGGGGTCGAACCCGGGCCCGTCTGCGTGAAGCTCAACGCGCTACCCACCGAGCGACGGAGCCCTGGTAAAGATCAGAGTGGGCTGGTGATGATGTGTCAACAAGCAATGAAGGAATGGGATAAAAAAACAAGGCCAAAAATGGTCGACAAACAGTCACTCGAATTAAGAAAAACGACATGCCCACAAGGCTTTATGAGGTGTGGCGGGGGGGAGGGGGAGGGAGGGGCGGTGGACTGGCGAATGAGGGAGGACCATGGAAGAACGGACACCTCCACCACCACCACCACCACCACTCTTTCCCTCCCCTGTGCGGAGGGAGGTGTCAAGAGGTGGACAGATGGGCTTGGGACCCAGGCACCAGTGGCGCGGGAGGGGGGGAGGGGGGGGGGGTGGGGGGTGGTCGGGTGCCAATGCATGACGAGGCTGGGGGGGCCAGGGAGAGGCAGATAGGCCGGCGAGGTGTTTGGCTCGGAGGGGGGGCGGGGGGAAGCGGGAGGGAGAAATGGGCCAAGAATTGTCGGGATCGGCAGGGTACCAGCCCATAGGTGTGAAGCAGGCAGCCGGCCTGAAGACAGATATTCTGATGAATACCCTTTGTCACACATTTAGACACCCACCCCGGCACCCCGTCCCGAAAACATCCCCATGACAACCAACCCGTACCAACCCATTGGCGACACCTAGCGCCAAGATTCGAAATGATTCTGCGTCTGTCGCAAGAACTGTTTCACCTGGACACCCCCCAATGTCGCCGCGGTGTCGCGAGAAACGTGTCACTCATGATCGCGAATTATCACTCAAAGATCAATCAATTAACTTTTTAATTTATTATTTGACAATTATAGTTGGCAAGCACGATAGAGCAAGAAGAATAAAAACTTCTTTAAAATTTAAAACACCTAAACACCGATGAATTTTTTGTCCTCGCAACCAATTGAGAACTAAAAAAAAAACAATTATGAACAAAAATGATTTATTGAACACCACTGACTATAAGGTGAGACGAGGGTATAGGGGGGGGGGGGGGGCACCATGCCCAGATATGGCGCCACAACGACAGTGTTCGTAAAGAACAACTCATCACTATGAATCTGCGGTTGCGGTTTAAATCCCCCTTAGCACAACATACTCACCATGTCCATGTTATATGTACTTGAAATGACCCTTACATGCGATTATCATATGTTTGTATATTTACAACCAAATCATGATATAATTATGTTCAACGGGCATATGAGACGTTTTCCAACCCGTTTATCTCATACCATGAAACCTCCTGGGACAATTGGATATTGCTGGGGGTAAGTAGTACGTAAACTAGACTGAAACAACGGTTGGTGTTAGCATGAAAAAACGACCCGAAGTTATCCATTAATGTAATAATCAGACAATATAGAGATTCGACCATTCTGATGGTTCTTTTTGACTGGGTTCACCACAACCCATAGCCAGAAGAAGGATGGGGAGGGGGTGTGGTTATGGTGGGGGTGGGTAGTTGGGAGGCTGGGTGTGACTTGTGCCAATGGGGGCCTTAAATCTGCCTCTCCACAGGACAATTAAAAATCCTGTCCTCCGCCCGGGACAACTTGAAAGACAACCGTGAAATCCGCAACTCACGGTAAAAAAACCACACTGGCATCTGTACGCACCCAGCAGCGGCGAGGGGGAGGGAGGGGGGGGGGGGTAAGGGGGTGCAGTTGGGTGAGGAAGTAATTGGTACTGGCGACGCCATCCTCGCCACCCACAATCCGCGGCCCGACCCATCTCCCCTCTCCCCCTCCCCGCTGGGGTGTCATATTTCGCCTCCCGAGCGGTGATGACCGGGGGTCAGGCCCTACACAAACAGCCCCCGGGCCCTCCAGTTGCCCGGGAACAATGCTCCCCACCACGCGACTGGAAACGCAACATGTGTTTATGAATAGCCCGTAATAACTGTCCGTCAGTCAACTCAATTCAAACTCAACTCAGCGTCACGCTGTCGATTTCAGCTTAGCTCAGCTCAGCTCAGCTCAGCTCACAACGACGCCTGTTGGACCGTCGAGTTGAGCTGAAATGGACAACAGCCGGGTGTGGCTGGGAGGAGAGGTGGGGTGAGGATGGGGTGGGTGGGGCGGGAGGGTGGCCAGTTTGCTCGCACCCCGTTTGATCACAATGAGCATCGCTTTCACTCAACACATTCTTTTTTTTATCGCGCCCTATTTGATTAATTTTCTCAGATGGCCATGTGCCGATTAGAGCGGGATGAACTAGTCGGACAAATATAATAATTACTTCCAGCAATGGCCTATTTAACTAGTAATTTGTGAAATATTCGGCGATAAAGGGGCAAAGGGTAAATGGGGAGGGGAGGGACGGAGAGGAAGGGGGGAGGGGGCTTAGGGCTGTAGAGGGCGGGTCGGGTGGGTAAAACCAAAAGCTCAAGTGGACAAGTTTGTTTAACACGTTTAAATACGAAAGTCGACGATAGCCCCACATACCATGTTTCATCGCCATTGCTATCTACTAAACAAGAGGCTGTGGTTGATTCGCCGATGATTTTCAAGCTCACATCACATGAAACGTTGGTGTTTCCAGCCACCTTTGTGCACATAAAAGCTGAAATGGACCAGGAATCTTCCCGGGACAAGGAAGTGGTTTGGGCAGACAACACTCAGACGGAGCTGGCGCACGGACAGATGATGACATGCTGACCCGTTGGAACACTTTGGGACCGGAGGCTTGGACCTACCGAAGTTATCACAGTGGTCACAGCCAGCCAGTCTGTCCCTGTTCCCAGGGGTTCGAACAATCTCCCAGGAGAGGGCGCTTTGCTAACGCTATAGTTCCTCTGCCCAACATAAAACTATATAGGTCAAATTTAACCATCAGGATTTTCTGTGACACGAGTCGAAAATAAGTCTCGTCGAATTAGTATTCGTAATTTGATATTACACGTACATGTATTACTTATACGTTGTCATTAGCATGTAAACGACAGATTTAGGTGTTTTTTTATTAGGTCATGTTTTTTGTTCTGAAGCGATCGAGGTCAAAATCGCGAAGTGCCTTGCACGCCAGTTTACTCCTCTTGCTCAAATCGGATCTGACATCGAGATGTATTCCCTTTATACTTGTCATCTGTTACTATGAAAACAAAATATCAGCACATAAACTAAACCAAGCACACCTCGGAAACGGTTCGCGACCATTCGTTGAGTTGGGACGAACCATTTGCTTTCCCGGGGAAGTGGGAGGCTCTGTTTGTTTCGTGACAAAAACAGTCGGCTCTGAATTTTCTTTAAAAAAAATCTTGCTTTGCTGTTACCTAAACAAAGTGTCCTATATTTCCTATATATGTCCTATAAAAAATGTCCCGCCCTCGTACTAATAAACTGAACACATTTTGCAGATAAAAAACCCAAATCAAGCCATCACAAGAACCCAGAACCAGACCAATGGGCGTAGACCAAAACAGACTTACACCAATAAGGTCGTAGACCACTAAAGACGTACACCACTAAGGGCGTAGGCTAATAAGAGTGAAACCAATAAGGTGGTACACCAATAAGAGCGAAACCAATAAGGTGGTACACCAATAAGAGCGAAACCAATAAGGTGGTACACCAATAAGAGTGAAACCAATAAGCTGGTACACCAATAAGAGCGAAATCAATAAGGGCGTACATTAAGAATGGTGTACATCACTAATGGCGTACAACTCTAAGGGCGTACACCACTAAAGGGGTACATCATTGTTGAGGGCGTACCACAATAAGGGCGTACAGCGCTAAGGACGCACCACAATAAGGGTGTACACCACTAAGGGCGTACAACGCTAAGACTTACCACAATAAGGGTGTATATTACTAAGGGCGTATAACGCTAAGGACGTACCACAATAAGGGCGTACAGCGCTAAGGACGTACCACAATAAGGGTGTACACCACTAAGGGCGTAGGCTAATAAGAGTGAAACCAATAAGGTGGTACACCAATAAGAGCGAAACCAATAAGGTGGTACACCAATAAGAGTGAAACCAATAAGCTGGTACACCAATAAGAGCGAAACCAATAAGGGCGTACATTAAGAATGGTGTACATCACTAATGGCGTACAGCTCTTAGGGCGTACACCACTAAAGGTGTACATCATTGTTGAGGGCGTACCACAATAAGGGCGTACAGCGCTAAGGACGCACCGCAATAAGGGTGTACACCACTAAGGGCGTACAACGCTAAGACGTACCACAATAAGGGTGTACACCACTAAGGGCGTATAACGCTAAGGACGTACCACAATAAGGGCGTACAGCGCTAAGGACGTACCACAATAAGGGTGTATACCACTAAGGGCGTACAACGCTAAGGACGTACCACAATAAGGGTGTACATCACTACGGGCGTACAGCGCTAACGACGTACCACAATATAAGGGCAGCGGCAAGGGCGTACACCACTAAGGGCGTACAACGCTAAGGACGTACCACAATAAGGGTGTACACCACTAAGGGCGTACAGCGCTAAGGACGTACCACAATAAGGGTGTACACCACTAAGGGCGTACAGCGCTAACGACGTACCACAATATAAGGGCAGCGGCAAGGGCGTACACCACTAAGGGCGTACAGCGCTAAGGACGTACCACAATAAGGGTGTACACCAATAAGTGTGGTACGCCCTGACTGCCGACCTCGGACGTTTGGAGGCCATGTTTGAAGTTTGCCGTGTCACGTGTCCAACCGGCCGGTTACCGACTTAATGCGCATTTAAGCTGCTCGGAAATTGACGGCAATGGGGCGCTTAAGGGGCGGGGGACAAGATGGGCGGGGCGGAGAGGGGGCTGAGGCTGGAGGGACAGAGAGAGGGAGAGGGAGAGGGGACATTGGGCGAGGCACCCGGCGGGTGTTGGTGGACACGAGGCGGGGGAAGGGGGGGGGGCTGGACGGAGGGTGCGGGAGCCAGGGAGGAGCCAGCGCTGATCCCACTTATCATTATGACAGCGGCTAAGCCCAGAGCGGAGGCAAATGTGACCCGACGCTGTAAGTGTATAATGGGGGGTTACAATAGCCGGAGAACGGGGGGGGGGGGCTGTAACAGTGGTATGTGAGTGGGAGTGAGAGAGGACGGCAAGGGTGTCAGGGGAGAGACACATCATAAAGGGAAACGGATACTGCCTACTTCTCCTTTACAGTCCCCCCCCCTTCCCGCTCCCCTCCCCCTCGGGGGCAGCAATGAGCCAGGGATATGTCCATTATCCGGGAATAACACCAATGCCCTAAGGGATGGCCTTGCGGGACTGACCCCCCCCCCCACACTCCCCTCCATCCTCCCCCTCTAAACCCCACTCCACCCCGACCCTTCTGCTCTAGCATGCACAAATGGAATAGCCCGGCGAGTATAGAAATGACCACGTGGCGGCGGGTACAGTGGCGTGGGGGGGGGGGAGTAACAGGAGGATACAGTTGCCTCTTCTCTTCCCGATCCCCCAAACACCAGGGATATGATTCCAAGAGGCTCAGGGTAGATTAGACCCACTGTTCTGGGATAAGTCAGTGGAAAGGGTAAACACGGCGGCGAAAGGGGGTCGGGGTGGTTAGCGGGGGGGAGGGGGTCACATCACATTCTTCGGGTTGATGTCTTTGCGGTGAGGTTAATGGTTAGGGGTGGTAAGCCGGGACCGGCATGGCGAGGGGGGGGGGGGGGGCGGGGCGCGGAGGGCGCGGGACGGCGGGGGGCAGTGCTGTTGGGGATGGTAGTGTCATCGTCCGCGTGAAGAAAACTGCGATTGTCACAATAGTAGTCCACAGCTCTGCCAAACCGTAAACTTCTTATAGTTCTAGTTCTTGTAAATAATAAAATTAAAACCTGGGTAACGAGTAACCATCTACATCTAAACATTAGCAATGTAACCTCTAACGACTACATTGATTTTAAAACCAATGTAATCCATTACAAGCGAGTACTGATGAATAACAGTGTATATCTTTGACATTAGATACGACAAAAACACTGAGATGAAGTCCCACAATAAACAAGACATACTGAATTTATCGATTTATTTATACAACAAGGCAGAAACTTAAATTGTATACATCCTATCACACCGAAATAGTTATGTAACCCTGTATGTACTGTGGGCCTGATGGCTTCCTACGCGAAATAAACTTACACTGAGATATATGGAGCAATCTCCAAGACGGCTACCCACTGAGCGCCTCCACAAACCCCGCATCTCTGTTCGCAAGAAGTATGAGCCTCCCGCACCCTATCAAATGCTTTAGTGGTATCCAGCATCTACCCAACATTGGCCCTGGTAGTAATACACAGGGTCACAACAAACCAGTGTTCTTGTCACCCGCCTTCGATTTTTCTCGATTTTCGTCTTTTTGAACAAATACGATTCATTCCTTCGTTCGTTTCATCTCGCTATTTTAAAGGGACGAGCGACAAGACAATGCTTGTACAGGAGGAGTACAAGTCGTGTAAACTAAAATACAAACTGGCGGAAGCTTGCTGATTTAGGTCTCTACATGGCGTGTTTGCTTTTGCGGTCAGCGAGTAATTATAATATCAACATATGTGAAAGAGCGATAATTGGTTGATCTAGGGTAGGTAAAGCGGGGCGATGCGGAAGAAAGTAGGTATGGGGTGGGAAGGGGGAAGGAGCTAGTGGGGTTTGGGGTGGGGAGGAGGGGGGGGGGTGTCGGGGTCTCAACTGAGAAAATCTCAACGTCTCTTCACCACACAGACGTGACGGTCGGTGGAACAGGTGGTTTGGGGGAATAGGGGTTGGGGTTTGCTGGGGATTGGGACGGGGGTGGCGGGGTGGGGTGAACAATGGGAGAGCCGGAGGGTGCCGCCGCTGGGCAGACCTTAATGACAGGGGGGGCCGGGGGCGGTGGTCAGACACTCCGCCAATTAACCAGTTCTCCCCCCCCCCCCCTCTCCCTCAACTCACCTGGGCAGGTTGCGGGACCGCTGGCGGTTACGGCATCACTATTGTGGTAGGTTAGTGGCGGGCAATTGCGGTAGGGCAGGAACGGGGTTAGGTGGGGGGGGGGGGGGTGACTCGGTGTGTGTGGGCGGGTGGGGGGGGGGGGGAGGTTTACCTGAGGGCGGGGTCAGATCGCCTTCATGATACATGTATGACTTCTGCCACCGCCGCAGTGGTTTTGGGGATCAGGGGCGATGAGCAAGGGGGGGGGGGAGTGTTTGGTCTGTGGGGGAGGGAGGTTACCGTTTTCACCTGGTTTTACTGACAGATGGGGATTGGGAGGGGTGTTAGTGGGGGGTAGGGGTGTTAGTGGGGGGTAGGGGTGAGAGTGGGGGTAGTGGTGCGTCAAATGTCTGTAAGTTAAGTAAATTCCCGTGGAGGGAAAAGTATGGCAGCGTGGTCGGTGGGTGGTGGGTGGTGGGGTGAGGGCGGCAGCAGTGGGCGGGGCTGCCAGAAGCGGTTCCACCTGGCTTAGGGGTGGGCGGGGAGGGGCGGGAGGGTACTCTTACGACACAAGTAACAACCCGGGGGGTGTCAGTGCGAAAAGTAGAGAAGTCAGTTAAGTTGGAAGGGTGAGAAGGAAGGGGGCGGGGAGAGGGAGGGAGCCATAGGGATAGGAAGAGAGGGGGGGCGGGGGGGCGCCGGCCAATCACCCCCCCCCTCCCCCAGTCCACCTCGTGACGTCATCAGCCACGTGTCATAGACAAAACATGACGTAACCAACCCAGCTTCAAAATACCGCCATCTCCTGATGTAAACCACGCGGTTCATCGTGTGTGTGTGTGTGTGTGTGGGGGGGGGGGGGTCGATCCAGGGTGGACACCGGGGAGGGGTGGCAAGATGAGGATCTGTTCCGAATACTGGTCACTGCCTGTTCGCTTGCTCTCCACGTTAATGACACACAAATCCACGTCAACACGTCAGGTATTTTGCTCGTCACGGTACGAAACGAAATGTTGGCGTTTTAAGCCGCTTTTGTGCACATAAAGGGTAAAGAACCTCCCTGTACGCAGACATGAAGTTGGATGAAACTTGCCCCCAGATGCAGGGACCAGGGACGAACCTCATCCGACTACCAACTGAGCTAGGGGGCCTGCGCGATAGCTCAGTGGGTTAGAGCGCTCGCCTTGAGTGCTCTGGTCACCTGAGAGCCTAACGGCACGTGGGTCGATGGTTCGAGCCTTGCTGTGGCCATGTCTGTGTGGTCGCAGGATAAAGATCCCATGTTCTTGTTCGTAAAGAGTAGGGGGTTACCCCCGGAGACATGGCTCCACTCTCCCTTCCTTCTCCCATTGATGCGATATGACCAAAAAGTGGTTAAAGCGTCCTGAATAACTAACCAACCAAGGTGGGTGCCTATAGTGCTGAGCTCGGGAGGCTTCTTCGTAACAACAAGGAATTTTGAGGTTCGGAAACAACAATGGTTGTCATGGCATTGGACTAGAGCACGTGACCCGCCCTCTTGCGCTGGCATTAGTGAGTCAAGGTCATACCCAAAGCGACAAGGTCACAGCGAATTGGCGCATCCCTGTGTATGAGTTATACATCTGCAACCCCCTTAGGAACATGTGGGAACTGGGAACATGTTGGAGCTGGGAACATGTGGGAACTGGGAACATGTGGGAACTGGGAACACGTGGGAACTGGGAACACGTGGGAACTGGGAACACCTGGGAAAACGTGGAAACTGGGAACATGTGGGAACTGGGAACACGTGGGAACTGGGAACATGTGGGAACTGGGAACACGTGGGAACTGGGAAAACGTGGGAACTGGGAATATGTGGGAACGTATAGGTTAAAGGTGACCAGCGGTTGTAACAAAGAATGTCAGTGATGGCACCATCAGGGTGCAGATGGAGAATACCAAAGTAACGAGATGTACAGGACAGGAGTATGGTGACAACGGGAGTCAGTATAGGGATGATTATCACAGGACAGGAGGAGGGTGACAACGGGAGTCAGTATAGGGATGATTATCACAGGACAGGAGGAGGGTGACAACGGGAGTCAGTATAGGGATGATTATCACAGGACAGGAGGAGGGTGACAACGGGTGTCAGTATAGGGATGATTATAACAGGACAGGAGGAGGTGACAACGGGAGTCAGCATAGGGATGATTATCACAGGACAGGAGGAGGGTGACAACGGGAGTCAGTATAGGGATGATTATCACAGGACAGGAGTATGGTGACAACGGGAGTCAGTATAGGGATGATTATCACAGGACAGGAGGAGGGTGACAACGGGAGTCAGTATAGGGATGATTATCACAGGACAGGAGGAGGGTGACAACGGGAGTCAGTATAGGGATGATTATCACAGTACAGGAGGAGGGTGACAACGGGAGTCAGTATAGGGATCATTATCACAGGACAGGAGGAGGGTGACAACGGGAGTCAGTATAGGGATGATTATCACAGTACAGGAGGAGGGTGACAACGGGAGTCAGTATAGGGATGATTATCACAGAACAGGAGGAGGGTGACAACGGGAGTCAGTATAGGGATGATTATCACAGTACAGGAGGAGGGTGACAACGGGAGTCAGTATAGGGATGATTATCACAGGACAGGAGGATGGTGACAACGGGAGTCAGTATAGGGATCATTATCACAGGACAGGAGGAGGGTGACAACGGGAGTCAGTATAGGGATGATTATCACAGTACAGGAGGAGGGTGACAACGGGAGTCAGTATAGGGATGATTATCACAGGACAGGAGGAGGGTGACAACGGGAGTCAGTATAGGGATGATTATCACAGGACAGGAGGAGGGTGACAACGGGAGTCAGTATAGGGATGATTATCACAGGACAGGAGGAGGGTGACAACGGGAGTCAGTATAGGGATGATTATCACAGGACAGGAGGAGGGTGACAACGGGAGTCAGTATAGGGATGATTATCACAGGACAGGAGGAGGGTGACAACGGGAGTCAGTATAGGGATGATTATCACAGGACAGGAGGAGGGTGACAACGGGAGTCAGTATAGGGATGATTATCACAGGACAGGAGGAGGGTGACAACGGGAGTCAGTATAGGGATGATTATCACAGGACAGGAGGAGGGTGACAACGGGAGTCAGTATAGGGATGATTATCACAGGACAGGAGGAGGGTGACAACGGGAGTCAGTATAGGGATGATTATCACAGGACAGGAGGAGGGTGACAACGGGTGTCAGTATAGGGATCATTATCACAGGACAGGAGGAGGGTGACAACGGGAGTCAGTATAGGGATGATTATCACAGGACAGGAGGAGGGTGACAACGGGAGTCAGTATAGGGATGATTATCACAGGACAGGAGGAGGGTGACAACGGGTGTCAGTATAGGGATGATTATCACAGGACAGGAGGAGGGTGACAACGGGAGTCAGCATAGGGATGATTATCACAGGACAGGAGGAGGGTGACAACGGGAGTCAGTATAGGGATGATTATCACAGTACAGGAGGAGGGTGACAACGGGAGTCAGTATAGGGATGATTATCACAGGACAGGAGGAGGGTGACAACGGGAGTCAGTATAGGGATGATTATCACAGGACAGGAGGAGGGTGACAACGGGAGTCAGTATAGGGATGATTATCACAGGACAGGAGGAGGGTGACAACGGGAGTCAGTATAGGGATGATTATCACAGGACAGGAGGAGGGTGACAACGGGAGTGAGTATAGGGATGATTATCACAGGACAGGAGGAGGGTGACAACGGGAGTCAGTATAGGGATGATTATCACAGGACAGGAGGAGGGTGACAACGGGTGTCAGTATAGGGATGATTATCACAGGACAGGAGGAGGGTGACAACGGGAGTCAGTATAGGGATGATTATCACAAGACAGGAGGAGGGTGACAACGGGAGTCAGTATAGGGATGATTATCACAGGACAGGAGGAGGGTGACAACGGGAGTCAGTATAGGGATGATTATCACAGGACAGGAGGAGGGTGACAACGGGAGTCAGTATAGGGATCATTATCACAGGACAGGAGGATGGTGACAACGGGAGTCAGTATAGGGATGATTATCACAGGACAGGAGGAGGGTGACAACGGGAGTCAGTATAGGGATGATTATCACAGGACAGGAGGAGGGTGACAACGGGAGTCAGTATAGGGATGATTATCACAGGACAGGAGGATGGTGACAACGGGAGTCAGTATAGGGATGATTATCACAGGACAGGAGGAGGATGACAACGGGAGTCAGTATAGGGATGATTATCACAGGACAGGAGGAGGGTGACAACGGGAGTCAGTATAGGGATGATTATCACAGGACAGGAGGAGGGTGACAACGGGAGTCAGTATAGGGATGATTATCACAGGACAGGAGGATGGTGACAACGGGAGTCAGTATAGGGATGATTATCACAGGACAGGAGGAGGGTGACAACGGGAGTCAGTATAGGGATGATTATCACAGGACAGGAGGATGGTGACAACGGGAGTCAGTATAGGGATGATTATCACAGGACAGGAGGAGGGTGACAACGGGAGTCAGTATAGGGATGATTATCACAGGACAGGAGGAGGGTGACAACGGGAGTCAGTATAGGGATGATTATCACAGGACAGGAGGAGGGTGACAACGGGAGTCAGTATAGGGATGATTATCACAGAACAGGAGGAGGGTGACAACGGGAGTCAGTATAGGGATGATTATCATAGGACAGGAGGAGGGTGACAACGGGAGTCAGTATAGGGATGATTATCACAGGACAGGAGGAGGGTGACAACGGGAGTCAGTATAGGGATGATTATCATAGGACAGGAGGAGGGTGACAACGGGAGTCAGTATAGGGATGATTATCACAGGACAGGAGGAGGGTGACAACGGGAGTCAGTATAGGGATGATTATCACAGGACAGGAGGAGGGTGACAACGGGAGTCAGTATAGGGATGATTATCACAGGACAGGAGGAGGGTGACAACGGGAGTCAGTATAGGGATGATTATCACAGGACAGGAGGAGGGTGACAACGGGAGTCAGTATAGGGATGATTATCACAGAACAGGAGGAGGGTGACAACGGGAGTCAGTATAGGGATGATTATCATAGGACAGGAGGAGGGTGACAACGGGAGTCAGTATAGGGATGATTATCACAGGACAGGAGGAGGGTGACAACGGGAGTCAGTATAGGGATGATTATCATAGGACAGGAGGAGGGTGACAACGGGAGTCAGTATAGGGATGATTATCACAGGACAGGAGGAGGGTGACAACGGGAGTCAGTATAGGGATGATTATCACAGGACAGGAGGAGGGTGACAACGGGAGTCAGTATAGGGATGATTATCACAGGACAGGAGGAGGGTGACAACGGGAGTCAGTATAGGGATGATTATCACAGGACAGGAGGAGGGTGACAACGGGAGTCAGTATAGGGATGATTATCACAGAACAGGAGGAGGGTGACAACGGGAGTCAGTATAGGGATGATTATCATAGGACAGGAGGAGGGTGACAACGGGAGTCAGTATAGGGATGATTATCACAGGACAGGAGGAGGGTGACAACGGGAGTCAGTATAGGGATGATTATCATAGGACAGGAGGAGGGTGACAACGGGAGTCAGTATAGGGATGATTATCACAGGACAGGAGGATGGTGACAACGGGAGTCAGTATAGGGATGATTATCACAGGACAGGAGGATGGTGACAACGGGAGTCAGTATAGGGATGATTATCACAGGACAGGAGGAGGGTGACAACGGGAGTCAGTATAGGGATGATTATCACAGAACAGGAGGAGGGTGACAACGGGAGTCAGTATAGGGATGATTATCACAGGACAGGAGGAGGGTGACAACGGGAGTCAGTATAGGGATCATTATCACAGGACAGGAGGAGGGTGACAACGGGAGTCAGTATAGGGATGATTATCACAGGACAGGAGGAGGGTGACAACGGGAGTCAGTATAGGGATGATTATCACAGGACAGGAGGAGGGTGACAACGGGAGTCAGTATAGGGATGATTATCACAGGACAGGAGGAGGGTGACAACGGGAGTCAGTATAGGGATGATTATCACAGGACAGGAGGAGGGTGACAACGGGAGTCAGTATAGGGATGATTATCACAGAACAGGAGGAGGGTGACAATGGGAGTCAGTATAGGGATGATTATCACAGGACAGGAGGAGGGTGACAACGGGAGTCAGTATAGGGATGATTATCACAGGACAGGAGGAGGGTGACAACGGGAGTCAGTATAGGGATGATTATCACAGGACAGGAGGAGGGTGACAACGGGAGTCAGTATAGGGATGATTATCACAGGACAGGAGGAGGGTGACAACGGGAGTCAGTATAGGGATGATTATCACAGGACAGGAGGAGGGTGACAATGGGAGTCAGTATAGAGATGATTATCACAGGACAGGAGGAGGGTGACAACGGGAGTCAGTATAGGGATGATTATCACAGGACAGGAGGAGGGTGACAATGGGAGTCAGTATAGAGATGATTATCACAGGACAGGAGGAGGGTGACAACGGGAGTCAGTATAAGGATGATTATCACAGGACAGGAGGAGGGTGACAACGGGAGTCAGTATAGGGATGATTATCACAAGACAGGAGGAGGGTGACAACGGGAGTCAGTATAGGGATGATTATCACAGGACAGGAGGAGGGTGACAACGGGAGTCAGTATAGGGATGATTATCACAGGACAGGAGTATGGTGACAACGGGAGTCAGTATAGGGATGATTATCACAGGACAGGAGGATGGTGACAACGGGAGTCAGTATAGGGATGATTATCACAGGACAGGAGGAGGGTGACAACGGGAGTCAGTATAGGGATGGTTATCACAGGACAGGAGGAGGGTGACAACGGGAGTCAGTATAGGGATGATTATCACAGGACAGGAGGAGGGTGACAACGGGAGTCAGTATAGGGATGATTATCATAGGACAGGAGGAGGGTAACAACGGGAGTCAGTATAGGGATGATTATCCCAGGACAGGAGGAGGGTGACAACGGGAGTCAGTATAGGGATGATTATCATAGGACAGGAGGAGGGTGACAACGGGAGTCAGTATAGGGATCATTATCACAGGACAGGAGGAGGGTGACAACGGGAGTCAGTATAGGGATGATTATCACAGGACAGGAGGATGGTGACAACGGGAGTCAGTATAGGGATGATTATCACAGGACAGGAGGAGGGTGACAACGGGAGTCAGTATAGGGATGATTATCACAGGACAGGAGTATGGTGACAACGGGAGTCAGTATAGGGATGATTATCACAGGACAGGAGGAGGGTGACAACGGGAGTCAGTATAGGGATGATTATCACAGGACAGGAGGAGGGTGACAACGGGCGTCAGTATAGGGATGATTATCACAGTACAGGAGGAGGGTGACAACGGGAGTCAGTATAGGGATGATTATCACAGGACAGGAGGAGGGTGACAACGGGAGTCAGTATAGGGATGATTATCACAGGACAGGAGGAGGGTGACAACGGGCGTCAGTATAGGGATGATTATCACAGTACAGGAGGAGGGTGACAACGGGAGTCAGTATAGGGATGATTATCACAGGACAGGAGGAGGGTGACAACGGGAGACAGTATAGGGATGATTATCACAGGACAGGAGGAGGGTGACAACGGGAGTCAGTATAGGGATGATTATCACAGGACAGGAGGAGGGTGACAACGGGAGTCAGTATAGGGATGATTATCACAGGACAGGAGGAGGGTGACAACGAGAGTCAGTATAGGGATGATTATCACAGGACAGGAGGAGGGTGACAACGGGAGTCAGTATAGGGATGATTATCACAAGACAGGAGGAGGGTGACAACGGGAGTCAGTATAGGGATGATTATCACAGAACAGGAGGAGGGTGACAACGGGAGTCAGTATAGGGATGATTATCACAGGACAGGAGGAGGGTGACAACGGGAGTCAGTATAGGGATCATTATCACAGGACAGGAGGAGGGTGACAACGGGAGTCAGTATAGGGATGATTATCACAGGACAGGAGGAGGGTGACAACGGGAGTCAGTATAGGGATGATTATCACAGAACAGGAGGAGGGTGACAACGGGAGTCAGTATAGGGATGATTATCACAGAACAGGAGGAGGGTGACAACGGGAGTCAGTATAGGGATGATTATCACAGGACAGGAGGAGGGTGACCACGGGAGTCAGTATAGGGATGATTATCACAGGACAGGAGGAGGGTGACAACGGGAGTCAGTATAGGGATGATTATCACAGGACAGGAGGAGGGTGACAACGGGAGTCAGTATAGGGATGATTATCACAGGACAGGAGGAGGGTGACAACGGGAGTCAGTATAGGGATGATTATCACAGGACAGGAGGAGGGTGACAACGGGAGTCAGTATAGGGATGATTATCACAGAACAGGAGGAGGGTGACAACGGGAGTCAGTATAGGGATGATTATCACAGGACAGGAGGAGGGTGACAACGGGAGTCAGTATAGGGATGATTATCACAGGACAGGAGGAGGGTGACAACGGGAGTCAGTATAGGGATGATTATCACAGGACAGGAGGAGGGTGACAACGGGAGTCAGTATAGGGATCATTATCACAGGACAGGAGGAGGGTGACAACGGGAGTCAGTATAGGGATGATTATCACAGGACAGGAGGAGGGTGACAACGGGAGTCAGTATAGGGATCATTATCACAGGACAGGAGGAGGGTGACAACGGGAGTCAGTATAGGGATGATTATCACAGGACAGGAGGAGGGTGACAACGGGAGTCAGTATAGGGATGATTATCACAGTACAGGAGGATGGTGACAACGGGAGTCAGTATAGGGATGATTATCACAGGACAGGAGGAGGGTGACAACGAGAGTCAGTATAGGGATCATTATCACAGGACAGGAGGAGGGTGACAACGGGAGTCAGTATAGGGATGATTATCACAGGACAGGAGGAGGGTGACAACGGGAGTCAGTATAGGGATCATTATCACAGGACAGGAGGAGGGTGACAACGGGAGTCAGTATAGGGATCATTATCACAGGACAGGAGGAGGGTGACAACGGGAGTCAGTATAGGGATGATTATCACAGGACAGGAGGAGGGTGACAACGGGAGTCAGCATAGGGATCATTATCACAGGACAGGAGGAGGGTGACAACGGGAGTCAGTATAGGGATCATTATCACAGGACAGGAGGAGGGTGACAACGGGAGTCAGTATAGGGATGATTATCACAGGACAGGAGGAGGGTGACAACGGGAGTCAGCATAGGGATCATTATCACAGGACAGGAGGATGGTGACAACGGGAGTCAGTATAGGGATGATTATCACAGGACAGGAGGAGGGTGACAACGGGAGTCAGTATAGGGATGATTATCACAGGACAGGAGGAGGGTGACAACGGGAGTCAGTATAGGGATGATTATCACAGGACAGGAGGATGGTGACAACGGGAGCCAGTATAGGGATGATTATCACAGGACAGGAGGAGGGTGACAACGGGAGTCAGCATAGGGATCATTATCACAGGACAGGAGGAGGGTGACAACGGAAGTCAGTATAGGGATCATTATCACAGGACAGGAGGAGGGTGACAACGGGAGTCAGTATAGGGATCATTATCACAGGACAGGAGGAGGGTGACAACGGGAGTCAGCATAGGGATGATTATCACAGGACAGGAGGAGGGTGACAACGGGAGTCAGCATAGGGATCATTATCACAGGACAGGAGGAGGGTGACAACGGGAGTCAGTATAGGGATCATTATCACAGGACAGGAGGAGGGTGACAACGGGAGTCAGTATAGGGATGATTATCACAGTACAGGAGGAGGGTGACAACGGGAGTCAGTATAGGGATCATTATCACAGGACAGGAGGAGGGTGACAACGGGAGTCAGTATAGGGATGATTATCACAGGACAGGAGGAGGGTGACAACGGGAGTCAGCATAGGGATCATTATCACAGGACAGGAGGAGGGTGACAACGGGAGCCAGTATAGGGATGATTATCACAGGACAGGAGGAGGGTGACAACGGGAGTCAGCATAGGGATCATTATCACAGGACAGGAGGAGGGTGACAACGGAAGTCAGTATAGGGATCATTATCACAGGACAGGAGGAGGGTGACAACGGGAGTCAGTATAGGGATCATTATCACAGGACAGGAGGAGGGTGACAACGGGAGTCAGTATAGGGATCATTATCACAGGACAGGAGGAGGGTGACAACGGGAGTCAGTATAGGGATGATTATCACAGGACAGGAGGAGGGTGACAACGGGAGTCAGTATA
Organism: Arenicola marina; assembly: GCA_964019135.1. Classification (NCBI taxonomy): domain Eukaryota; kingdom Metazoa; phylum Annelida; class Polychaeta; family Arenicolidae; genus Arenicola; species Arenicola marina. The sequence goes on along the minus strand of OZ025258.1, from coordinate 26,525,601 downwards.
GGGATGATTATCACAGGACAGGAGGAGGGTGACCACGGGAGTCAGTATAGGGATCATTATCACAGGACAGGAGGAGGGTGACAACGGGAGTCAGTATAGGGATGATTATCACAGAACAGGAGGAGGGTGACAACGGGAGTCAGTATAGGGATGATTATCACAGAACAGGAGGAGGGTGACCACGGGAGTCAGTATAGGGATGATTATCACAGGACAGGAGGAGGGTGACAACGGGAGTCAGTATAGGGATGATTATCACAGGACAGGAGGAGGGTGACAACGGGAGTCAGTATAGGGATGATTATCACAGTACAGGAGGAGGGTGACAACGGGAGTCAGTATAGGGATGATTATCACAGGACAGGAGGAGGGTGACAACGGGAGTCAGTATAGGGATGATTATCACAGGACAGGAGGAGGGTGACAACGGGAGTCAGTATAGGGATGATTATCACAGGACAGGAGGAGGGTGACAACGGGAGTCAGTATAGGGATGATTATCACAGTACAGGAGGAGGGTGACAACGGGAGTCAGTATAGGGATGATTATCACAGGACAGGAGGAGGGTGACAACGGGAGTCAGTATAGGGATGATTATCACAGGACAGGAGGAGGGTGACAACGGGAGTCAGTATAGGGATGATTATCACAGGACAGGAGGAGGGTGACAACGGGAGTCAGTATAGGGATGATTATCACAGGACAGGAGGAGGGTGACAACGGGAGTCAGTATAGGGATGATTATCACAGAACAGGAGGAGGGTGACCACGGGAGTCAGTATAGGGATGATTATCACAGGACAGGAGGAGGGTGACAACGGGAGTCAGTATAGGGATGATTATCACAGGACAGGAGGAGGGTGACAACGGGAGTCAGTATAGGGATGATTATCACAGGACAGGAGGAGGGTGACAACGGGAGTCAGTATAGGGATGATTATCACAGGACAGGAGGAGGGTGACAACGGGAGTCAGTATAGGGATGATTATCACAGAACAGGAGGAGGGTGACCACGGGAGTCAGTATAGGGATCATTATCACAGGACAGGAGGAGGGTGACAACGGGAGTCAGTATAGGGATGATTATCACAGGACAGGAGGAGGGTGACAACGGGAGTCAGTATAGGGATGATTATCACAGGACAGGAGGAGGGTGACAACGGGAGTCAGTATAGGGATGATTATCACAGGACAGGAGGAGGGTGACAACGGGAGTCAGTATAGGGATGATTATCACAGAACAGGAGGAGGGTGACAACGGGAGTCAGTATAGGGATGATTATCACAGGACAGGAGGAGGGTGACCACGGGAGTCAGTATAGGGATGATTATCACAGGACAGGAGTATGGTGACAACGGGAGTCAGTATAGGGATGATTATCACAGGACAGGAGGAGGGTGACAACGGGAGTCAGTATAGGGATGATTATCACAGGACAGGAGGAGGGTGACAACGGGAGTCAGTATAGGGATGATTATCACAGGACAGGAGGAGGGTGACCACGGGAGTCAGTATAGGGATCATTATCACAGGACAGGAGGAGGGTGACAACGGGAGTCAGTATAGGGATGATTATCACAGAACAGGAGGAGGGTGACAACGGGAGTCAGTATAGGGATGATTATCACAGAACAGGAGGAGGGTGACAACGGGAGTCAGTATAGGGATGATTATCACAGGACAGGAGGAGGGTGACAACGGGGGTCAGCATAGGGATGATTATCACAGGACAGGAGGAGGGTGACAACGGGAGTCAGTATAGGGATCATTATCACAGGACAGGAGGAGGGTGACAACGGGAGTCAGCATAGGGATCATTATCACAGGACAGGAGGAGGGTGACCACGGGAGTCAGTATAGGGATCATTATCACAGGACAGGAGGAGGGTGACAACGGGAGTCAGTATAGGGATCATTATCACAGGACAGGAGGATGGTGACAACGGGAGTCAGTATAGAGATGATTATCACAGGACAGGAGGAGGGTGACAACGGGAGTCAGTATAGGGATGGTTATCACAGGACAGGAGGAGGGTGACAACGGGAGTCAGTATAGAGATGATTATCACAGGACAGGAGGATGGTGACAACGGGGGTCAGTATAAGGATGATTATCACAGGACAGGAGGAGGGTGACAACGGGAGTCAGTATAGGGATGATTATAACAGGACAGGAGGAGGGTGACAACGGGAGTCAGTATAGGGATGGTTATCACAGGACAGGAGGAGGGTGACAACGGGAGTCAGTATAGGGATAAGTATCAGAGGCAAGTTACGAGAAAAGGAAGGGAGCGTGGAGCCATGTCCCCGGGGGTAATCCCCTACTCTTTGCGAAGAAGGACATGGGATCTTTGTCTGTGCGGGGGTGTGGAGAGGGAGTTGAGGTGGGGTGAGGGGGGGGGGCGTGGAGTGAGTGCGGGTGTGTAGAGTGTGTGGGGGTGTGTAGAGGGGTAGAGGTGGGATGTGGGGAGTGTGAGGGGTTGGGGTGTTGAGAGGGGGTGGTGTGCCAGTGGGTGGAGAGGGGGTGGGGTGTAGAGATGGTGTTGGGGTAGGGTGCGTGGATGTGGAGATGGGGTTGGAGGTGTGGAGAGGGGGTTGGGGGGGGAGGGTGGAGGGTGGAGAAGGGGGAGGGTGTGGAGGGGTGGTACTGACCTCATTGATTGACTTGAGCAGCTTGGCGATGAGCTTGCGGACTGCCGTCAGCTTGATCTTGGTCAGCTCGGACTCCGCCTGTCTGGACTGCGCCTCCAGCTGGAAGCTGCTCACCAACTGTAAGGAGGAGAGAGGGGACGATGACAAACAGTGTGATGACAAACAGGTCGATGACAAACAGTGTTACGACAAACAGTGTGATGACAAACAGGATGACGACAAGTGTACCAGACAAATGGATGGATGTGTGAATGGATGGGTGGATGGTTGTGTGGATGGGGGTGTGGATGGTTGTGTGGATGGTTGTGTGGATGGTTGTGTGGATGGGTGTGTGGGTGGATGGATGTGTCGGTGGGTGGATGGATGTGTGGGTGGATGGATGGATGTGTGGGTGGATGGATGGATGTGTGGGTGGATGGATGTGTGGGTGGATGGATGGATAGATGGAAGCTAAAATAGATCGGAAGTTGGCTATGTGCATTCAATGGGTTAAACACCGGGCCAAGAGACATTCCGTGACACTGACGTGGATGATCTGGGAGGCAGCTTCCAGATTCAGTCAGATCGACGATCTAACCCTGGTCCGTTAGTCTGAAGCCCACTGTACTCTGACCACGTTAACCCGTCACCACAGGAATGATCAAGGTAATGCCATACAACCAAATACAACCCTGTGAGCGGGCGGCCATTAGCATCAACCAAATACAACCCTGTGAGCGGGCGGCCATTAGCATCAACCAAATACAACCCTGTGAGCGGGCGGCCATTAGCATCAACCAAATACAACCCTGTGAGCGGGCGGCCATTAGCATCAACCAAATACAACCCTGTGAGCGGGCGGCCATTAGCATCAACAAAATACAACCCTGTGAGCGGGCGGCCATTCGCATCAACCAAATACAACCCTGTGAGCGGGCGGCCATTCGCATCAACCAAATACAACCCTGTGAGCGGGCGGCCATTAGCATCAACCAAATACAACCCTGTGAGCGGGCGGCCATTCGCATCAACCAAATACAACCCTGTGAGCGGGCGGCCATTAGCATCAACCAAATACAACCCTGTGAGCGGGCGGCCATTAGCATCAACCAAATACAACCCTGTGAGCGGGCGGCCATTCGCATCAACCAAATACAACCCTGTGAGCGGGCGGCCATTAGCATCAACCAAATACAACCCTGTGAGCGGGCGGCCATTAGCATCAACCAAATACAACCCTGTGAGCGGGCGGCCATTAGCATCAACCAAATACAACCCTGTGAGCGGGCGGCCATTAGCATCAACAAAATACAACCCTGTGAGCGGGCGGCCATTAGCATCAACCAAATACAACCCTGTGAGCGGGCGGCCATTAGCATCAACCAAATACAACCCTGTGAGCGGGCGGCCATTAGCATCAACCAAATACAACCCTGTGAGCGGGCGGCCATTAGCATCAACCAAATACAACCCTGTGAGCGGGCGGCCATTAGCATCAACCAAATACAACCCTGTGAGCGGGCGGCCATTAGCATCAACAAAATACAACCCTGTGAGCGGGCGGCCATTAGCATCAACCAAATACAACCCTGTGAGCGGGCGGCCATTAGCATCAACCAAATACAACCCTGTGAGCGGGCGGCCATTAGCATCAACCAAATACAACCCTGTGAGCGGGCGGCCATTAGCATCAACCAAATACAACCCTGTGAGCGGGCGGCCATTAGCATCAACCAAATACAACCCTGTGAGCGGGCGGCCATTAGCATCGTTCAGATTGCCACAGTAGGACATCAATAAGGGGGTAAGATGGTGTTCTACTTCACTCTTAAGATGGGTCGTACTGATATTTAGATGGGAAGGTGGGCGGGGGGGGGGGGGGCATACTTTTTTCGATCTCCGCGCTTGGCATTCAGGAATTCTTGGAGATTCGCGATCCGTTAGAGCAGTCTGCGAAATCCTCGATATTCGCGATATCACCATTACGGTATTTTTTTCGCCAACAGCTTTAAAATGTCCTGGAGTTTCGATACGGCTCTTCCTAATTCTTGGAGATTCGCGAATCAGAGGGGGTACCCCCCCCCCACCGCCTCTTATTTAGGCTGCCACATCTTGCACATCGCTAAATGCCAGTCAAATTCGAACCTTCAAAATAGATGTCTCACGATTCTGTCTTTACTTTATTTCTGTTGGACGCGATCCCTGTACACATTTCGTCTCATGCATATTGATATATTGGAGGAAATAATTACAGGAGGAAAATAAAAGGCCTTTCATACATGGCCATGGGGCTGCTTGTTGCACATCCGGGTCTTATTGAAGAACCAATTGGCGCCAACAATCTGTCTGTGACAAGGGGTGGACGGACGGGGAGGGAAAATGCAGGAAAACGATTCAATATTCTAGGGCCTTGATAGGGTGGTTAAAGCCTCAGGAACTTATGCACCCCCCCCCGCCCCCTTGGTGACAACGTCGGCACGCTTTGAAGTAAGTCATACGGCACTTTAAGAACGAGTGAGATACCATCACTAGGGAGGCGACCCGTCACTGTTGGGGAAGGGTGGGGGGGGGGGGGGGCTGAGGGGGGGTCACTGCCGCAGGTTCATAACTCCCCCTACCTCACCCCTACCCCCTTGCTTTCTTCTCATCCTAGATCATATACTACAGCCATGACATCACTTATACTTCCCCCGAGAAGTCGCCAACATTCCAGCAAAATACCCTCAGCTATACCCTCTCCGCGTCCGTTATGTGCGCGCACTTCAAAGGGCGCCGCCGCCGCCGCCGAGTCAGTCTCAGCCCCTCCCCTGTCAGTCCAGCCCCCCCGCCCCCTCACCTCCCCGGCGCCCCACCCTCGCAATCAGTCCCCAGCTAGATAGACTACCTGGGCCTTGACGGGCTCCGGGAAGTCACCGTTACAACTACACCCCTTAAGCGGCCATAGACATGGCGGGGACAACGTCATTTAGGAGCGCATCTCCCTCCTCCGTCAACACCTCCACCCCCAGCGGGGCTTGCTTACTCAATCAAACGCCCGACCCGAATATTAAATAGCGCGGCCGGCGCCGACGTTTGAGCGGGGGACGCTCGTATCGTAGCGTGTTGATTTCCGCGAGCCGTGTCGCTTTCCAGCTTCTAATTAGCCCTAAATGAGAGGGGAGGGAGGGAACCAGGGCTAGACTCGCGGCTATAACCTGGCTATAGCTAGGTAAGGGAGGCCGTGGGATCCCGGGGTTAACATATGTCGGCGCCGCATCATCAAAGGGTCAGACCGAAATGAGAAACTGAAGGTGGGGAAGGAGCTGTCATAATCACAGTCTCCGGGGCCGCACTGACGGCGGGTTTGATTCCATATGTATGGGGGTTAGAGGAGTCGGTGGAAACACCTTCACCATCACATCAAAGGCCTTCTCGCAGTCTCAATAGTGACGATTGGAAAAGAAAGTGTCCAGTGAAAATAGTCATTCATTCGTCTATTCTGCTGGTTGTAAAATAATAAACATACCCCTGGACGAATATATCACAGAGGTATGGCACAGAGAAAATTCATTCAAACAGGTGGTGGGGGGTAGGGGCGGGGAGGAGGGTGAGGGTATACCATCCTGACCGGACAACGCATAGAACGGCGCAATGCGGTATACATGTACTGCCAAGGAGTTTAAAGTTAATTAGCCACGTTCCCGGGTCAGCTTTCATTGTTACCTTTTACAACACATGGCCATGTATCAATCGAGGGAGTCAAGGGTTTTAATTCACCTCTCCCCCCTCCACGTATCACCCATAACTTGTTAAATCACACATACAAGGCCCTGTGCTCATGATCCCACTATAGCCACCACTGTACCGTGGCTATAGATGTAGCAACATGATTAAAGATTTACTTCCATTGATTGTCAGAGGTCCTTGTAAGAGTAAACTCTCACATCCCTATCAAGTCTCACCCAGTCTCAGATCTCGGCACACCGGAAGTGACGCAGCGAGTGTGACTATCGGCAAACTTCCTGCGTCATTAGAGCGGCAATTTACCTTAATATCGCCCATTGAAGGCCTGACTAACATGTAATAAAACCTAAACGCCTTGTGTGAAGTAACAAGTTCTCTTGTCATGATTGTAGCGACAACAAGGCCGTCTACGAGGTAACGCCACAAAGAGGTTACAATAGCGGTTGACGGTGGAACCCGTGAGCGTACAGGGTCCCCCCACTCCCCCTTTTGAAGCACGTGGTTAGCTTGTCGCACCCTTCGCCTCCTCATTGGGCCACGGGTGCCCCCCTAGCTCAGTTGGCAAGGTGGCTGAGCTGCAGACCCAACCGGTCGTGGGTTCGAGCCCTGCATGGCACCTGCATCTGGGGGAAGATTCAACCCCATGTCATTGTCCCAGGAAGTGTGTTGGCCCCGTTTGTCCCTTATGCGCACAGACACCCAACATTTGTTTGGGAAAACCGTGATTTATTCGAGATGCAACACGTTTATATTGAGGCCATGTATGAGTGACTATATTGATGCAAGTGAAAACTAAGCTCGAAGGCTGTATAATTTAATTTTTAGTATTGTCAACGTTGAGTGCAAAGGATTTGCTCTACTTGGCACGTGTCGCCACACGCCTCACGCATCCTGGGTTTAAAGTACATTACAACAATAACAAGACGTGTGACCCAGTCAGTGACTCAGTCAGTCTCAAACCCAGAGGTTTACACCCATTGGTTCCATGGCAGTCACCAGGTGCGGCCTAATACCATCTACAGGGACCAATCACCCACGTAAACAACACCAGATCTCAGAAATCCGCACAAAAAAGACTTCCGAATGGTGACCCCATAGGTCGTCGCTTCTGTTTGTGTTTATCTCTAGAGCGGACGGATCTGTTGGCGCAGTAAGTCTTCAATCGGTCAGGGGTCAGAGGTCGGGGGTCACGCAGGTTATGGCGCCATCGTGTTCAGAACAACAGCACCGCTGCGTTATTGTCGCAATATCGTCTGTCCGTAAGTAGTTCGTAAATCTGAGACATGGATATAATGGATGGATGTGTGTTTTAGACTGAACCACTTTCGAGCCACTGGGCTACAGAGACCTGGCCGACTAACCACATGGGCGGCGGAGACACAGGACACGCCGTGTAATATTTAATAAATCTCCCGTCAACAACGTTCAGTCGGTCGCACGGGGCGCTTGGCAAAAACAAGGAAGTTCCCCGACCACAGCCGTAAGGGAGGGGGGGGGGGGGGTTCCTGTGTTTAGACATCATGGTCTGAAGTTGATAGCTATATTTTGTCCAATTATATTATAAAACACTTAACTTTTATATAGTTCCAGGAAAAAGAGGATTCCGATGAATATTTTCTTGAAACCCTGTAATTCTGGCGACTTAGCTCTGTAAACTATCATTCGGTCTTGAAAAAAAAGCGCTTCACGATAACCGGTAAAGAATGACATTTCTTTTATTTTCATTAATTCATGACGATGGTCTATAAATAGTAGATATATATAATAGAATTAACCGGGTGCGTCTAGAGCGGGACCCCCCTGTACCATCACAAAAAAAGTCATTTCCATATTTAAATCCTGTTCCATTACCGTCCGGGAAGTAACGGGGCTTAAATTGGAGACCGCTACCGCAGAACACAACAGCCATCCGAGAAATGTATCAGCATTTAATGGGGGTAAAAGTGAAACGTCCTCTGTGATTCGCCTCCGATCGCGCTGTAGTCGCCAGCAAATTGGTATCGGTGAGGAGTTAATCGTGGGGGCCCCGCGCATTAGAAACAGAGAGCAAATAGAGGGCGTCTATTAACTCACCGGGCAATGTATTCAATCGACAGGGGGACAATTTCCAAGGTTGTTTTAGATTAGAGAGCGGGGGGCGATGGAGGGGAGGGGAGGGGTAGTTCCCGAGGCGATGAGGGGGGCGGGCCGCGGGACCCTAGAGGACCCCCCGCGGTGGGCGGGGCCCCGGCGCTGTCCAGGGCACGCCCCTCACTCCCCTCACCCCTCACCCCGCCGCCCAAATCATAGGGCCCACGGCCCGGCGAGAGCCTCACTCAGATAGCGCCCCCTCCCCCCTCCCTGGAAAATTAATTATGACCACTGCGGCCTCGTCGACCCCTATATTGACCAAACACTGACACGGGTCCACGCGCTTCGCACCAGACGACAACGTTTTTCCCGCCCCTCGAATTTTTGGCGGGAAAACCCCACTGCGGCCCGTTTGTACGAGTGGACAGCTGGACAAGGCTTAGGGACGCCATTAATTCCACTCTCCACATGATTCCGTGGTTGACGTAGCCACAGAGGTGGAGCTGAGGGGGTTTAAACATTAAACAAGAGGGTTAGACATAAATCGCAGTGGTCAGAAATATACAGTTTTGTCTCGCCCTCGGCAAGCCGGTAGCAACCGCCGACGGATTTAGACGGCTGCCAGTTGATACCAGTACCAATAGGAAACCACGCCAAGTTAATCAAACCAGCTTCCACTTACTAATCGCCCTGCTTCAACATTTATTTAGTACTCAAAGCCCCGAATACATGTGTACTCGCGCGCACTTGACATTAACTTCAGTTAATATAAATGTGCGATCTGTCTGGTCTCAGTCTTGACGAGTCAGCCGCCTTCGAGGTTAAGATGAGTTATCACGTACATAGAATATAGGGCAACTCCCCATAGCACTAGGACACAAACAACAGAGCAACTAGCCACAGTAGGCCAACACCGTGGAAGGGACTTATACAAATGTAGGCTCTTTTCCCCATATTTCGCAGGCGCTATCATAAACCGTTTAAACTTTTAAATGGCACGTTTAAAACCCCAAGGAAACATACTATTCATTTCAACCGAAAATGAAATATCAACGAAACCATGACGTTAAATAATAGTGAGGGACCTGGCTGGACATCGACGGTCAATTACCGGTTTAAGCTGACCACATGGTCCATACAAGGCAGGCAGGGGTGAGAGAGGGAGGTGGTAGCTTGCTTTCATTCGCCTCCCAATGGAAGCTCGAGTATTTAGTCAACGGACATACGCTAATGAGGGAATTAAAACCAGAGGAAATGGACACGCGCCAAAACCAGGAAGTTAAATCACGTTACCAAACAAGGTTTATCAACACATTGCGCGTTTCTATGGTAACGCCGCTGTGAAAAAGACCACTTTACTCAGCAGACAGTATACCTAGTTGTATGTAGGGATAGGCAGCGGGCGAGGAGGTCGGGGAACGTTTGTGGGAGTGGTGGTAGGGAAGTGTGGGGAGGGGAAGGGGGGGGGGGGGTGGAGGGGCCAGGATCCATTTAACGTTTTAACTACATGTCATACAAAGTTGCATATTTTTGTCTCCAACAGCGTCCAATAGTTCACTGATGTACATTTTACTAAAACATCCTAGTTATGTGTGGGGCATGTTTCATTCCTTCATTCGGGAGGTTCCTTGGCCCAATTTAGCCTGTATGTGCACAAAAGTGGCCTAAAACACCAACATTCCTAGTTATGTGATTTTACTTTGTCTCACATGACGTCACAGGTAGTCAAGTTGGCTTGGGAACGGTATCAAAGCTCATGGGTATCTGGAAGAGTGGATGCGACAAAGAACCTTCCCCGGGACCACAAGTGAAGCTTGTAACCTATTTTGCACAATATACTGGAGATAAAAGCGGAACAGCGAGTACAGTTCGTGGAACGTTGGCATCTAGAGTGCTTGCGGAAAAACAAATCTTTGCTTTTTTAAACCTCGCACGCAGAAAATGAGTGACATAAATTGGCTAAGTGCTCTTTATATAAAGTTTGAGCCATCGGTGAATGGGTGGGGGGGGGGGGGGAGAGGACATTCCCTGGGGGAATTACAATCCTCACACCGCCAAAAAAACGAGTATAAGGCTAGCAGTACGAAGTGATGCCCGTATGTTGCTGGCGATGACGTCACCGGGCGGTCATGCCGTTAAATGTCAGGGTATCTACTCTACGTGTTTTGATTCTCGGTGAAGCATATTTCGGTATGCTGCAATGTGATATTTGAATCTAAAATACAAATTAATTTTATGTTTAATTTTCACAGCGGAGATCATTTCTCGTGGAATACTTGTGGATGGAATGCTGCAATGTGACCTTTGTATGTTGCAAAGAATACAAATTAATTTTATGTTTGATTTTCACAGCGGAGATCACTTCTCGTGAAATACTTGTGGATGGAATGCTGCAATGTGATATTTGTATGTTGCATTGCAACATCTAGAATACAAATTAATTTTATGTTTAATTTTCACAGCTGAGATCACTTCTCATGGAATACTTGTGGCTGGTAAGCGCGAAGTAAGCCGAAGGAAAAACGACGCCTCATATCCCTATTAATTAAACAAACGTTATTTAATACATATTTTCGATATAGACGATGTAAGATCATATAAAATCCAAAGAGAATTCATGTGTAGCCGTCGAATAAATGATGAGAAACAGGGGTTTACTTCCGCAGAGCATCAGAATGTCTTGGTATTCTTCACAGCATGCATTGCTCGCGTCAGTTCACTGGCAGAATACTGGTGGGCGGGAGCGAGAAAAAGGGTGTGTGCCTGTCGGGTGTGGGGGGAGGGGGGGGGGCGTGCGTCTTAGGAGGCAGTGATGGCAGTGGAACACCTTTTGTCTTCCACTTCCTGAGCTCTTTTGTCTACGGTTTAGTCCTTAGCAAGCTACACTATAATTTTGAGAACATGTCATGAGCGACAAGGTTTGAGTCCAGTGCTGCACTGTATCTCCGACTTGTGGCATGGGGCGAGTGGGGTGGGGGGGGGGGGTGAGGGAGGGAGAGGCTGTGCGTAGTCGGTAAAGGCGAGAGGGCGAGGGAGGGAAGGAGGGAGGTGGGGTGTTACCACAAGCCGTGCTCCCCCTCACCTCTCAGCACGTGTCGGCACCTTGACCCTGGCAGAGGTCACGGGGGGGGGGGGGAGGGGGAGCTGGCGTGCGGGCTGTGGGGAAGGGCTGGCGGAGTGCAGTGGGGTGGGAGGGTGGGGGGGCACTCTAATACATTTATGATGGATTACAGAAATAAAAACGTTAGGGCGGAAGAGGGCGGGGTGTTGGGTGGGGCCGGAGGGGCTAATGCGGGGTCGGGAGGAGGGGGGGGGGGCAGGGGTAGGAGAGGGGGGGGGGCCAGGGGGGTGACAGGAAGGGTTGCGATGACACGAGCCCCTTAAAATATAGATCTGGCCCCACAGTGGTTTAGGGTAGTAAGTCCGCCTCCCGGGGGGGATGGGCTAAAAAGTCCGTATCCCCAACCGCGGGGGTGGGTCGCGGGGGTGGGTGGCAGGTGTTAAAAGATGGCTGGAGGGGGGGTCAGATAACCGACGGCGGTAGGGGGGGGGGGGGGCTTGTCACATAGGGGTAGCTGGTTAACCATTTGGATAATGTCATTCTTGTTCTGTCACAGGCAGAGAGGGGTGTAGAGTAGTAAAGGAAAGGGGAGGGGAGGGGAGGGAGGGGAGGAGAGGGAGGGGAGGGAATAAGATGAGTGGTTCCATCAAACCCCAGACAGCAGTGGACTTGCTGAGGACATATAATATCGACCAATTATAGTTTCCACCCGGTGGTTCCTTGCCCAGTCTCCCCTATATATGCTCAAAGACGGTCTACAACACCATTCCCGATTCATCCACTTGAGCCATCATGGGAATAGCGCGCGGCGACATCCGCGGCGTACTATAGGCTATGTAGTCGGGTTAACGATAATGAAGAACCCAGTTTTCGTTGCGCCTATGTTACTTCTTTGCCCCTCCCACCCCTCCTCGAACCCTAGCCCCCCATCCCTCCCCTCCCCTTCCACGAGAGGTCCAGGTGGCGAGGAGGTGGTCGACACCAGCGCCACGAGGTGGCAGAGCGAGCGCAAATGCCACGCCTAGCACTGGGTAAAACATCGCGCCAGGCCTAATTACCCGTTGCAACGGTCCAAACACTTCCGGCGTAATACATATATATATACAGACTGGGTTGTTCGGGCAGAGCTAACGCGACTGGCGCTAACGCCACGGAATGCCCGGCTCACCATTCAAAGAAGTCGGGGCGAGAATTAAACGATGACGTCACAGGGAGAGCTCTACGTGTCCGAGACAAAAGGTGGCGCAAGCGAGGGCAATAAAACCAACAATATGTCTATTGTATACAAGGTATCAAGGCATGAGCAAACACGTATATTGGACAGGGTATGCATTTTGGTCCTTTGTCAGTTTTTTGCGCCATGTCGCCGTAAAAACGCCAATAAAATTACCGAAACATCTAATAAAAGAACTTAAAACAAAGTGAAGTAATCAAATGCGCCGGCATGTGAAGAAAAGAAGTGGGGTAATGCAATACAAGAAACAGTTCTTGAACTTTGAAGGAGGGATGGGTGGGTAGACTGTCGCTATAGACCACCTTAGTGTAATAAATATATATTTCGACAACACACAGCGTTAACATAGTTTACCGGATTAAAATGGTTATTTTACAGGCCAGACAAGACTGTTATATATTGAAGATGAAATGTTTGTGTTTTGATCACTTTTGTGCACAAGAAGTTTTAAAATACTTCTCGGGACAAATGACTGTGACTCAAGGAAACAATCCAAAGATGTCGGCGCCAGGGTTCGAACCCATGACTTGATCTGTAGCTCTGTCTGCTAGGGACCTAAGAGTGTTACTGGTCTCCCGTTACTAAACCGGCAATGCCACGAGATTGACGGCCAATGCCACGAGATTGACGGCCAATGCCACGAGATTGACGGTCAATGCCACGAGATTGACGGCCAATGCCACGAGATTGACGGCCAATGCCACGAGATTGACGGTCAATGCCACGAGATTGACGGCCAATGCCACGAGATTGACGGCCAATGCCACGAGATTGACGGCCAATGCCACGAGATTGACGGTTAATGCCACGAGATTGACGGCCAATGCCACGAGATTGACGGCCAATGCCACGAGATTGACGGTTAATGCCACGAGATTGACGGCCAATGCCACGAGATTGACGGCCAATGCCACGAGATTGACGGCTAATGCCACGAGATTGACGGTTAATGCCACGAGATTGACGGCCAATGCCACGAGCTTGACAGTGTCACTGTGAACAACATGAGATCCGGCCATTAAAAACGCTTTAAGTAAACTCTTAGCTCGCCCCATTCAACGCGGCAGCGATAGCCGCGATAGATTCCACCGATAGAGCGAGGCCCACCAAAAAATGACTTGTCACCGAGAGCATTATTGCGCGTGATACGCAATAGACGCGCGGCGAATACCATTTCCCGGCGACACCTCGGCGCGCGGGAATTCCACACCTCGTGCCCGTGCGCCATTATGGCACTAGTCACTATGGCTGGTGCCTCATCCTCACCTCATTCACGTTAATACCTTATCGTGTGTGAGCAGTGCATTTGGGAGGTCAATAGCCTGGTCAATTAACCCATTACGGCGGTCCGTATTCCTTCCCCACTGCAGGTCACAGGTTTGGCAGGCAGGTGACATGTCGTCAGGCCGTGTTGCATACATATCCCAGGTGTGGGAGCTGGCTAATATCATCACTGGGGCCAGTGGGGGGACTTGTAGTATGTAATACAATTGTAGTGTAGTACCAACGGCAGCAGTAGTGAGTGACGTAACCGGGAGGAGGCGGGGGGGACCATTCCTAATGCACCGGGGACAAAAGCCACGTGGTGAAGCCTGTGACGAGGTGTACGTGCCACTTGCCATGTGTGTGGCGTGAGCCTATGACACAAAGCCCGCGGTACGGCAACACGCGAGGGCCGGACTGATACCCTGTAATACTGGCGGTGTCAACGGGAAACGTAATAAATGTCTCAAAGACATATGTGAACCGATCGTGAACCTATTGGATTAAGACCGGATGTTAAAATGAAAACATCATGAAATGAAAATCAAAATTCAACAACAATAAATGCCGGTTGATTTAATTTTACTTTACATTTAAATTATGCAATTAACATTTATAATTTAACTGAATATAACGCCACACCAAACGGCTTAAATCTACGACGTTATAGAGAGCTTGTTGAGGCCAGACGCCTGGACATCAAAGGGTTAAAGCAGCCTACTTACATGCGCCATCTTAGATTTTTTACATTTTACAATCAAGACTAAAAAGTTCGTCAAAATTATGATGCATATATGTTTTTATATCTCGTTGAATCTGTAAAACAACAATTTCAACATCAAACAGCGCGGACTACTTTATCGCGCGCGGACGTGATAGCGAGCCGCGGTCGACACACAGAATACCGAACAGCGAACAGGCGCACAGGGATATAAAGTCAGCTACCAACTTCTGCTCCGATGAACAAATTTGCTGCTGTCCGGATAGCCCACAGGCTATCAGGATTTAAATTCAAGACAGAATATAGTTACTTGACACGGAGAAGAGATTGGTAATATAAAAATTGCAGAACCTATGGCTTTAATGGGGGCTCACCTTGCGGAGTCCCTTCTCGTAGTGATCGAAGAAGTCGTCGAGCGGGAAGGCGGCCAGCTCCTGGATAGTCAGGGTCGACACAGAGTCCTTGTCCATCAGCCACTGCGGCGGCAGGAAGTACCGCAGACACGTCCTGCCAGACACAACACAGTCAGGGTCGCCATGGCAACATATCAGACGTCATAATAGACTATTGTTAATAGGAGGGTGGGGGGGGGTGGGGTACCGCAGACACGTCCTACCAGACACAACACAGAGCCAGGGTCGGCATGGCAACATATCATACGTCATAAAAGATCCAGTCGATTGGTTATGGAGAAACGAGGAGGGGGGCCTACCACAGACAGGTCCGGCTAGTTAGCCTTGAACCCTACAACGATCAGCTAAACTGTACAATACAAGTTTGGACAGTGATATAATAAAAGGACCAAGGAAATCCGGGGAGCCTTTGGTTGGTTGATTTAAGAAGATCATATCGCCATACTGGCAAGCTCAAGGTCAAAGTAGAGAAGAACCATGTCTCCGAGAGTAACCCCCCATCTCTTTGCGAAGAAAGACCTTACATCTGCATCGTGCACAAAGATACGACACTAGTAGTCGCGATTTTTAAGCGAATGATGTGTCACGTGGTGGATAAGACTTTGGTCAACGGAGTCACGTGATCCACAAATGGCCGCCATGTCAGACAGCGGAGTCACGTGGTCCACAAATGGCCGCCATGTCGGACTTTGGAGTCACGTGGTCCACAAATGGCCGCCATGTCGGACATCGGAGTCACGTGGTCCACAAATGGCCGCCATGTGGGACAGCGGAGTCACGTGGTCCACAAATGGCAGCCATGTCGGACATCGGAGTCACGTGGTCCACAAATGGCCGCCATGTCGGACATCGGAGTCACGTGGTCCACAAATAGCCGCCATGTAGGACAGCGGAGTCACGTGGTCCACAAATGGCCGCCATGTCGGACATCGGAGTCACGTGGTCCACAAATGGCCGCCATGTGGGACAGCGGAGTCACGTGGTCCACAAATGGCCGCCATGTCGGACAGCGGAGTCACGTGGTCCACAAATGGCCGCCATGTCGGACATAGGAGTCACGCGGTCCACAAATGGCCGCCATGTGGGACAGCGGAGTCACGTGGTCCACAAATGGCAGTCATGTCGGACATCGGAGTCACGTGGTCCACAAATGGCCGCCATGTCGGACAGCGGAGTCACGTGGTTCACAAATGGCCGCCATGTCGGACAGCGGAGTCACGTGGTCCACAAATGACCGCCATGTCGGACATCGGAGTCACGTGGTCCACAAATGACCGCCATGTCGGACATCGGAGTCACGTGGTCAACAAATGACCGCCATGTCGGACATCGGAGTCACGTGGTCCACAAATGACCGCCATGTCGGACATCGGAGTCACGTGGTCCACAAATGACCGCCATGTCGGACAGCGGAGTCACGTGGTCCACAAATGGCCGCCATGTCGGACAGCGGAGTCACGTGGTCCACAAATGCCCGCCATGTCGGACAGCGGAGTCACGTGGTTCACAAATGGCCGCCATGTCGGACTTTGGAGTCACGTGGTCCACAAATGACCGCCATGTCGGACAGCGGAGTCACGTGGTTCACAAATGACCGCCATGTCGGACATCGGAGTCATGTGGTCCACAAATGGCCGCCATGTCGGACAGCGGAGTCACGTGGTCCACAAATGGCCGCCATATCGGACAGCGCAGTCACGTGGGGGCGTTAATTTCCATTTCCCGACAAGGCGAGCCCCGTGGTTGACAAAAGCGAGTCACGTGGTCGTCGGGACCCGGGGCGGCGACAGATCAAAGGGCCGCCGACGAGGGCCAAATTAGGCCAGCGACATGACGGACCTCCGGGCACCAGACAACGAGCCTTGTCACCGCGCCGTCCTCGCCCAATTTACCTCAGTGGCAAGATAGGAGGGTGAGGGGGGGGGGTGGTACAGGTGAGGGCAGCGTTCAGAGGGAGCGGAAGGAGTTGAGGAGAGAAGGGGGGGGGGCGTGGCAAGGCCTGCAGGGACGAGTTGGAGGGATCAGGGGGCGCTGCCTCAGATGTCGGGGTGCGGAGTCCTGCTAACGACCGCCGCCTCTCTGGCTGGGGTCGAGGTAGGGCGGGTGGGGGGGGGGGGGGTGTGGGACACGTGCCCTGCAGCCACGGCAGCCACGGAGAGGAAGTCCGCACACCGACTGGTTCCGCCGCCCACCGCAGGGGGGCGCACCTACCTAATGAGCCGCGGAGGGGCGGGGGCGCCCTCACGCGGGGAGTGGAGACACCAGGGTCGTAGGTGGGACGGGGTACGGTGGAATGTCCATAGATGGCGCCACCGGTCGGTCCGGGGTCTGAATGGTTACCTCGCCCCGCCATGGCGGTGCCGCCTTCCTTATAAAACAGCTATCCCGCGGCTGTTTCTGGCAGTACAAGCTGGAATTCTAAAACCTAAGCTCGGTGCTCCAACTATAACACAAACCCTCAGTTCCTACTCCTAGTTACCCCTAGTATGGGGTCCCTCGGTAAGTCCCTTGCAGGCTGTCGACTCTCGACTAAACAGAGCTGAGAAGTTCCATTTTCATTCGCAAGTGAAGCTCATTCAGAAAAGAATAGAAACTAAGAACAAATATACTCCTGATGTGAAACTTACTCTATCTGCCCGCTCGACCAAATGAACCTATATATACAATTTAAACTTCCGTGTTTCCGTGGCGCGAATCATTATTCCAGTATAGCTCACGTATTACTCGCACAGTCCAATTAGTACAATTATAATAGACTTCAAGGACCACAACAAGTAAGAGGGATGGGACTTTCCCCTCGTATTTCCCGGGTTTTTCCTGCGCTGTGGCAAATAACTTGTATGTTCAGTAGATTCTTTGGCTATGGGCCCGGGGCTGTGGGCCCGGGGTTGTGGGCCCAGGGTTGTGGGCCCGGGGTTGTGGGCCCGGGGTTGTGGGCCCGGGGTTGTAGGCCCGGGGTTGTGGGCCCGGGGCTGTGTGCCCGGGGTTGGTGGGCCCGGGGTTGTGGGCCCGGGGTTGTGGGCCCGGGGCTGTGGGCCCGGGGTTGTGGGCCCGGAGCTGTGGGCCCGGGGTTGTGGGGCCGGGGCTGTGAGCCCGGGGCTGTGGGCCAGCCCCCTGGGTCCGCTCAGCTCACCTGTATCCGTTGGCGATTTCCTCGGTGACCTGCCCCACGGCCGCTCCTCCACTGGCGGCGACCGTGGAGGAGGAGGGCACCTCGGGCCCCTGTCCCCCGTCCGACAGGGCACCCCCACCCCCCGGCGTGACCCCGCCTGATGACAGCACAGGGCCGTCATCGCCGTCACCGCTCTGGGACTGCAGCAACGCCAACTGGTGGACAAAACAACCAACATGAATAAAAAGATAAATAATTGCAATAAATAAAATCCGCAAACGAAAGATCGGGATAACAAGACGTGTGTTAATTAATAACCTGCTCTTTGCTTTAATGCAGCCTTTTGTTTGGAGCGAGGTATGTACTTAGGGTTTGGAGTTCGTTGCGCATTATTTTTAGCGTCACTGACGAGAATCGGGGGGAGGGGGGGTGGCGGGGGAGAGAGAGAAGTTTTGGTGGGGGGGGGGGGGGGGGGGTCGGAAATGTTGATGTGTATTCTGCGACGACTGCGAGCGACAAGAAGTTGTTTATAATTGAGAAACGAAAAGCGATTAAAACATGTCAAACGTCAAACACGTCAAGGCAGAAATACACCTATTCGAAACAGTTGTCGTATATTGTCATAATACACTAAGCTTTGCTCAAACACCTAACTAAATGTATTTGAAGACACATTATTAACATCTCGATGGTGTTTTGGGCCAGCTTTGTATACACACGGGCCATACAGGACCAACATGGCTAAAGTGTCTCAGGCTCCATAGACGCCAGGCTCGGGGATTCGAACCTGGGTCCGTGGATCTGGGGCCCTCGCTCACACTAGCTTTACAGCTTTGCAAAGTTAGTGCAGTTTTCATGCGAAACTAAATGCGAGTTCATGCGAAACTAAAGACGGGATGACTGTATTTGTAGCGCAGTGGACCGCTTCCATTACGGTTTCACAGCTTGATGAATCCTTCACGTAATACTCTTAATGAACCAGCGGTATGGACACGGAAGGGTGTGTGTGGGGGGGGGGGGGGGAGGGAGGGAGGTGGCGTTTTCTTTGGCAGTACTTGAGGAAAAGCGCCTGTGACTTAACGTGCGCGCTGAGCCGGTAACGATAAAGGACTTGCCTCAGCAGGGAAAAAACTATATTTTAATGCTTAAGACGCCTTAATGATGTCGGCAACTCGGTGGGGTGGCCTCTATACCCCACCCCCCCCCCCCCACACACACTCCACCAGTGTCCCCCGAGCACCCCTCCCCTCC
>OZ025258.1:26432746-26505919 GCA_964019135.1 Arenicola marina | reverse complement strand
GCACAACTATACTGATTGTACAATATGTATGACGTTGTGGCGTCCTGCCCCACTCAGTTTTACCCACGGACTGCTGTTGCTCACTGTGACACCAAGTCTGGCATAACCCCCTCTTCCCGCACTATGCGTACTGGCTATGTCTAAAGCGTGACTAAAGATTTGTACGAGAAAATGTATGTTGCATTGATTCTCGCGCAAGGTGAGCTTATCCCTTCGCAAATGTCCCGTATAGCGACATGTAGCAGACCTATCCGACATGCATCACCAAAGCTTCGGCAAAGTGCACTGGTCGGTCGGTGGGGGGGGCAGTTGGGGTATTTTTTCCTCCTCGCAGCGAACATGAGCGATAGGAGCGCATTATGACGATCTCCATCACAAAGTACGAGTGCAGGGTCCGGAAGTATAACGGGACCCAATCAAGGCGATTTCAGGGCGAAAAAATTGCCCCAGCCAGGGCCATTTTCCTGCCCTGGCTGTATAAAGTACAGTAATAGCCGCAGGGCGATAAAAACGGCCCCAACACGGTAAATTGTCCCGGATTTCGCCCCGATCTCGCCCAAATTTTGCACTGCTCGTTTTTTTCGCCCCAAAATGGTCAGTTTAGATAAACGGCCCTGAAAACGCCGTCATTCTGCCCTGTTTTGGCCCTGAAACAAGACCTGCTTTTTAAAGTGCCTTAAATCAGGGCGAAATCGGGGCAATTTAGGGGTCCAGAGCCGTTTTTTCCGCCCAAGCGGTTTTATACTTATGGGGGAACAGTGTGGAAACTGTTCCCGAATAAATATGTGTGCAGGCTTATTTATCAAGGCTGCAGACTGGGCTGAAGGAAGGTTACCTTCCAGACCAGTAGATACATACAGAGCGGCACAAGGAAGGGGATGGCTGCTTTACGTCAGATACTTTTAACGCATAGAATTAAAATACGCCAGAGAGAAGCCATGTCCTTCATGGTAAATGATAATTCTTTTCAGATCTGATTTGATTGGACACTTTCGGCCTGTACCTATGTATCCTCGTGCCGTACAGGTTTTCTTCCAGTCGCAGGCGAAGAAACGGTGCGATTAAAAAATCCAGTAGATAATTTAGCTAATTTATTAGATAATAATTAAACATTGACAATAACTTCTTGTTGAAGATAAAACTCTTTCTGACCGGGTGGTCATATCGAAAGATCATAACGCTGTAATGGGAAGGGCCCAGAAGAAAGACGTAGGGGTATGCAGAGATTACCCGGCACTTGAATAATAATGGGCGCATTATGACATTAAATGGGAGGTTGTTTTGGTCGTGGCCGCACTCAGCTAATGGTTTATATGCAGTGGACGATATCATCAGAGGAGGCTATGCGCCATTTTGAAGATTTACTTCAGCTATGAATGCGCTAACTGGAAATATATTGCGCAGAAACGCAATAGAAATCCGTCTCTGTGGTGCACCCCTATTTGTGGTCAGTCTGAGGAAATGACATGATATTCATTGGGTGTTGTAGCCATCCGTTGTCCACACGACTCGACCAAGGAACCTCCCGCGACTATGAAGAATAAATGGATGAAACATGCCCCAGGTTACGTGCCCGCGCCGGGATCCGAACCCACGACCCCGTGCAACAAATACTGAGAGGTGCTTGGCGACGCACGGTTCCTGCTCTACAGAGAGAAGAATGGAAAACATGGGAAAAATATCAATGCCTCGTCAAATACTCACCATTTGCTTTGATATCGAACCTCCAGTTTTCTCCCGACATCTCCTACAAGGCAAAAAGCATAAAACCCACATGACGAAATAGTAAACAAGTATCGAAAAGAGGAGTTGTTTCGCTTTCTTGAAATACGTTCGATAAAACCATACGAAGTAGAAGCGAACTATAAAAGTTTCTCTTTCAATGACGGGGCGTCATTTGTCGCAAACAAATTCAAATGACGCTTTTCATTGAGCTGTGTGGGGACATGAAGACGCATTGTAAATATATATATGAGAGGAGTTTTTCTGTCCAGAATCGGAGCATTACACCATACAGGAACAGATTGGCCATGGTCACCCAGGATCAGCGGCTGATAACGCAATGCAGGTTAGAAATTATAGGCATCTAGGTCTAGGTGCTAAGTATCAGAAACTGTTGTATAGGTAATTATTCATGGGGTTGCCTTCAATTAAATAGTGTGCAGACCAATATTTCATTGACATGAATGTCCCATTATTTGTTCGGATGCCCCATAATTTTAAGGAGACATTGGGACCCACCCAAAATGTAAACGAGCGAACCGAAGGAGCCGCCTGAACTTTGACCCCATCGGAAGTTGATCCCAACTACGATCAGAACCTTCCTACGGACTGATGGTGTTTGAACGCGCTGCCTTCCAAAATCATGAAACTTTTCCCGCCAAAGTTGCGCGACCCCGCTCGTCTAACGTTTATTTTTCGTTTATATTGTAACTGAGTGAAAGCATAAGTTAGAATACAATACAATATTTGAGGGACAATCTTGCTGACCTTCAGTGACCTCTTCCAAGGGACTTCCGCCGTCTGCTTCGATTGTCCGTTTGACTTCCGGTTCCTCGACGCGACCTCTCGCAGACTGAGCGGCAAACCATACACAACATAATAATTAGACATTCAATATTATTACATATTATATGATTAATATGGATACGTGCCACAAAAAAAAAGCGACCGCATATTTATTAATTCAGCTAGTCCGTGGGGATACATCTGGATTAATATTCCAAATAAATCCGACTTCGGCTTGCCATCAAGCATATCTTTAGCGGGATGACTGCTTGTGGCATATCATTCGGTTGCTTAGGAACTCCCATTGTGACGTCATTTTTATAACATTTTGACGTCACAACTACTCAGTATTAAAGCCACGACAAAGTCTCTAATTCCAAAGTCTCGACGTCATTTTTTGCCGCTCCCACCCCCCTCCCCTCTCACCTGGTGATTGTTGGAGTCCTTGCTGGGCTTGCCTGCTCTCCTGGCAGGGGGCGCCTCCCCCTCCTCCTCTTCCTCGTCCTCATCCTCGTCCTCATCCATGGGGTCGAGGTCATCCTCGTCTTCGGACTCGCTGCGGGCGCGCCGCGGGGTAGGCCGATGGGCGGGGCGGGGGGCGGGGCGGGGGGCGGGGCGGGGGGCCGGGCGCTGGGCGGGGCGGGACACGGGGCGGGACACGGTCCTGGCCTTCAGCACGGGTCGGCTGCCCTTCCGGGAGGCCGGGGCGGGGGCCATTCGCGACTTGACAGAGACCTACACACAACACAAGTTACAAACCAGTTAGATCCGCGCGGTGGCAGAGCAATTAAACCAGGACGCCTATCGGCGCCATTGTAACACGAGCATTCTGGCAGGCCTCAAACAGAATCACAGAACGGATATACTGGTTGGGGAAGAAAACCTAACCAGAGGTCCATGGGGACATATATAATTACACAATTTGTATAATTACAGGTGTTAACAAGTATTCTCGAACGGAAAATCTGTTTAAAGAAATTAATATTTTACCTTTGACGAAATTGTGTGAATATAGTGTTGTTTTATTTATGTTTAAGCAATACCAGGGTATATTACCGGAACCTATTCAATCGTTAATTGTTATGAGGTCTAGCATCCACAGTCATAATACTAGAGGAGCGAAGCTACTACATATCCCAAAGGCTAGAACTGATCATTTCCGCAAATCTATAAGATATTCGTCTATTACTTTCTTTAATCAATGGTATAATAAGTTAGAATTTAACTCATCCCTTCACTTATTCAAGAGAACAATTATGTCCTCATTAGTAGTAAACTAGTCGAAACTTTATATTTATATCAATCATTCCTTGAGGTAAACAGCCTACTACTGTGGCCCTTTCACGTTATTTTTTGTTTCTACTTGTATCTGTATAGATCCAGTTGTGAAGTTTAATTTTTTACGTTAGCATATAAGCTTCGGCTTCTGCTGTTGTCTATGTAATATATGTTTGTTTACTTGTGATGCATACCTTTGGACAATAAACATTATTATTATTATTAAGTTAAACTGCAATAGGCCATACAGCATCATGAAGTCCTTTGATCGAACACATCTGGATCGTCTCCGTTCCCAGTCATACCTGTTGTTTGGCAGACAGACGTCGCTTGTTCGGGGGTTCCTCCTCCTCCTCCTCCTCCTCCTCCTCCTCATCTTCCTCCTCTGATGACGACTCGGAGTTGACATGCGACCGGCTGACTGGTCGCTTCTTGGATGGCGACGCTTGCAACTGTCAACGAAACGCATCAGAACGTTAACGGTGCAATGCTCAGTGGCAGCCAGAGGGTTAATTGTGACCAGTGTTCAGTGCAGCCAGAGGGTTAACTATGAGCACTTGTGGTAGCCAGAGGGTTCACTGTGACCGGTGCATAGTGGGCGCCAGAGGGTTAACTGTGAACTTTGGTCAGTGGTAGCCAGAGAGTTAACTGTGAGCCGTTATCAGGGACATCCAGAGGGTTAATTTGAAACATGCTGACCAGAGGCAACTACAAGGTCAAACTGCAAACAGCGCTCCGTGGAAGTCCGGATTCACTGCGAGAAGTGCACAGCGAAATTCAGAGGATTAACTGTGAGAAGTGCTCAGCGAAATTTAGAGGGTTAACTGTGAGAAGTGCTCAGTGAAAATCCGGGGGTTAACTGTGAGAAGCGCTGTGAAAATCAGGGGGTTAATCACGAGAAATGCTCAGTGAAAATCAAAGGGGGAAGATGCGAGAAGTGCTCAGTGTAAATGAGGGAATCAACTGCGAGCAGTGCTCACTGAAAATCAGAGGGTTAACTGCGAGAAATGCTGTCAAAATCAGAGGGTTAAATGCGAGAATTGCTCTGAAAATCAGGGTATCAATTGCGAGAAGTGCTCAGTGAAAATCAGAGGGTTAACTGCGAGAAGTGTTCAGTGAAAATCAGAGTTAACTGCGAGAAGTGTTCAGTGAAAATCAGACGGTAAACTGCGAGAAGTGTTACATGGCAGTCGGTGTTAACTGATAGGAGGTCAGCGGCATCCAGAGGTTTACTGCAAACGGTGTTCGTGGGAATCACAGGGTTAATTGTGCGTTTACACATTCAATAGAGATTGGCATTGCGCGCTGTGCTTACCTTGCTGTCAGATCTGTTGTTGGAGTTTGATGCTGTTGACAACCGGCGAGATGACTCCTGTCAAACAGCAAGAAACATACACCCTGTTAGCATGGCGGTATGATGTAAATAGTCACTTATACATCTTTCTCCTCTTTATTGAAACCATAATTCCGCGATACTTTGGTGGGTGTATTGCGGCGTGCGCTCGTCAACTAGCAGATATTTGTTGGGTTTTTTTTCAGGGTTTTTTGTTGGGGCGGGGGGGGGGGGGGTGGGGTGTGGTAAAGGATCCCCTACACCACTCACCTCACTCTTTTGTTCCTCGAGTAATCGGACTTGTTTGGACGACAGCACCGGCTTGATGTTCTACAAGGGAGACGTACCATATGATATGTCACATAGACTACGCACTCATTGCGACAAGGTAAACGGGCGGCAGGCACACACAACACGCACGACGAATACAGAGATTTACAATTAGAACACGGTAACAAGGAATGATGGATGGATGGACGAGTGGATGGATGGGTGGATGGACGAGTGGTTGGATGGGAGGTTCGATGGATGAATGGATGGTTAGATGGATGATGGGTGGATGAGCGAATGGTTGCAAGGGAGGTTCAATGGATGGATGGATGGGTGGGTGGGTGGATGAGCGAATGGTTGCATGGGAGGTTCAATGGATGGATGGATGGGTTTTTACAATCATATCTCTGCATAATATAGGCTTAACTGGACTGGACTGTTTTGCCACTAGCTCAGTTTTACTTGCCTGGATCTTGTCAAGCCGTTCTTGTTTCTTCCGGATTTCCTGCAATACAACATTCCAGATGCTATAAACGATACTTCCGTTTAACGTATAATAATGATATTACAAGAAAATCTCTTGAACTAATACAGATTAAACGTGAAGGTGTTCATAAAAATTGAAGTTCAGAAATTATTCCTATAGTCAATGCCATTGGGCTTTTTGAAACATTTTCACCGAAAATGATTTTGAATTAGTTGGAAGGATGTTTATGTTTATGAAGCGGATTTACGCCACAGCGGTTCCTCAGATTTCTTCCATCACGGAGCAAGTAAAGAACACAAAGACTCGTGATTAAAGTACTCAGCAACGAAACCCGCGGCTACAATGCTTACCACAGATAAATATAAATACTTTACAAAATATATCCACAGCCATTAAACAGAAAGATATAACACATGTGTGTCTACTTCTGTGGTATCACACTTCATCAGCGGTCACCCCCTGGCCTACAAGGTGGCGCCTTCGGCTATAGACCGATCCAGGCTGTCAATCATTCACTGACGTCACTGCTGCTTTTATCCAATCATGTGGTGCAAAAAGGCCTTCCACGTGCGTCCACGGTCGGACAAACAAAGCAGCATGTCACTTTGTTTTCGGTTTCAGAGATGATTACTTCTCACTTGTACCTACCATCAGCTATGATTGTCAATTTCATACTCACGACTAAAGACAAGAGGACTCACGCGTGGGCGTGGCTTAGACTATAGACAAGAGAACTCACGCGTGGGCGGGGCTTAGTGTCTGAGTGTGGATCGGTCTATTGTCGAGAGTGCCCTGCTATCTCAGCCCAAGCGGCCGGTAAGGGCTTCGAATCCCACATGAGCAAATGTCTATGTGCGTGCAGGCTAAAGATCCCATGTCTTCCTTAGAAAAGAGTAGGGGGAGCACTCCCTGAAAACATGGCTCCTCTCAACAAAGAGCGTCTTACTTAAGCCAACGAACCATCTTGCCTAATCGTGCGTAGGTGACATCATAAGCTACCATTTCCTCACCTGTTGGAGATCTTTCTCTATCTGTTCCTGACTCTTCGTCTCCTTTTTTAATATTCCTTCTGGTATATTCATTTTCTGTTCGATGGCTGAACATCTGAAATGCCGAGGACAAAAAAGAAACGTTGGTGTTTTAGGTAACATAGTGCACATGAAGGCCGAATAGAGTGACGAAACCTCCCGAAAACAGTTGAGCAAACATTATTTGTATTAACTATTGGTAAACATCATTACCTCCCGAAACCATGACATGATAAAACTTGCCCAAGATAAAGGTGCCAGGGTTCGAACCCACGACCTGCCGATCTCCAGCTCAGCCTGCTTACCGACTGAGTTAGGGAGACTCCCGAAAAATACCGACTGTTCCCTCGATGGTACATGAGAACATCGTTCGTAGTCTAAGATTAACTACAGTTTAATTGTAGTGAAAGAGGATATCAGGTTTCATACGAGTTTCAGTCAGAAACGATCGTTCAAAATTAGGAATTATCTCAAGATTGGAGAAGTGTACATACATGAACAGTCTGTCAGATGTATTACATGTAATGTGTCACTCTTTGTGAAAGACTAATTTTAACATCGATATTGGAATCATATGTAAGTAAATGTTTACCATCAGTTGGTCGATTACAACTAACTGTACACGTTTATATACGAAGAGAACGCTCGATTTCAATTGAGAACATGTACTGTCTCACTTATTAGTATACTCTTTGCAAAAGAGTATCATTAGTAGCGATGTTTGGGTCACAGTTCTTTAAAAAAATGAACATCGCTAGGTGGTCAAGTGGACTTGCACTGCCATTATAGTTGACACGCCCTTATCGAGAGAGCGTCCATGTACCTGTTGTGGCTGGGGTCAGGGTTCATGGAACAGACCCAGTCGTCGGGGAAGTTCCTGCCTATGTTGTTTGAGGAGAACGGCAGCACTCGCCACTTCAAACAGAGATCTAAAGGAACAAAATATACACCTCTATATATAAATATACAGCCAGGACAAAAACAAGGTATATATGTATTACGTGATAACCGGGAACGACAGCGCTCCACAGCACCAACTCTGTTTCGAATCATGACCGCATTCCCCAGTACGTATGTTGGGCAGTGCTGCCCTCTACTGGTCGGGCCATTCAAGGTCACCCATGAAGTAAACTGTACAAACCGTCGTTATTACATGGACAAATACATGTACACATCCTTCATACACTGAACGAGGCAAGATATAAAGGAGATGGAAGACCAAGAAAAGTTTTCTAACAATTATAACCAGAGAGAGAGCAGAACACGACCTTCAACATTGTATATTTACAGTTTAAAATACATGTACAACGTAGAATTGGCTTTTTGACGGTGCAAACCCCAGCCTTTACCCGATAAACAGTCTGGTCGTATGTATGGCTCAAACCCAACCATATCTTTGTATATGGGACTGAAATAAAAGGCTGGTGTCTTAGGCTAGGTTTTGGTATAAACTGGGCCCAGATAGCTCTCAGGACAATGCGGTGGGATTGGATGAAACCCGCCCAGGATGCTGGGGCATGAGTACCAACCGAGCTGGGATCGGAGATGGGGAGGGAGATCACAGCTAGGGAGGTTGGCTGCATATTCAGGACGCTTTAACCACGCTTGGTCATATCGCGTCAATGGGAGAAGGAAGGGAGAGTAGAGCCACGTCCCCGGGGGTAATCCCCTACTCTTTGCGAAGAAGGACATGATATCTTTACCCTGCGACCACACAGACATGGCCACAGCGGAGCGCGAACCACCGATCCACCAGCTAGAAAAAAAGGAACTAACCTAGCGAGGCCCGGGTGAGTGACGGCCGCTTACCACATTGTAGAGTTATCTGGACCTGCATGGCCCGCTTCCGGATGAACTTGGGATCCTGAGAGGGCGGGTCCCGCCAGTTGGAACTGATGTAGCCGAAGTTCTCCCAGAACTTGGTCACTCCCTGTTGGGCTGCAGCGACAAATGGTAAAACACAACATCATCAGTATGCAGGTACCTAGGGCGAGTTAAAGGGTCGTGTCGGTCGTTAACGTCTAGCGCGATCACTGACCAGTTGCTATATGATGCGGCGCAGGAAGTGCGAGAATACATCACTGATTCCGTGGTTTAGGCCACCTTTGTGTACACATGAGCTTACCCCGATCCAAGATTAGGTTAATATGATGTCGCGTGTATATCGATATTATCTCCTCAATTATTTAACAGATTGATATTATCTCCTCAATTATTTAACAGATTGATATTCTCTCATCAATTATTCAATAGATTGATATTATCTCATCAATTATTTAACAGATTGATATTCTCTCATCAATTATTAAATAGATTAATATTATCTTATCAATTATTTAACAGATTGATATTATCTCATCAATTATTCAATAGATTGATATTATCGCATCAATTATTTAACAGACTGATATTCTCCCCTCAATTATTCAATAGATTGATATTATCTCATCAACTATTCAATAGATTGATATTATCTCATCAAATATTTAACAGATTGGTATTCTCATCAATTATTCAATAGATTGATATTATCTCATCAATTATTTAACAGATTGATATTCTCTCATCAATTATTCAATAGGTTGATATTATTTCATCAACTATTCAATAGATTGATATTATTTCATCAACTATTCAATAGATTTATCTTATCTAATCTATGAATCAATGTCCATCTTATCTCGTCTATGATTACAAGATTACACGGCCCCCTCTAAGTGTGCCTTACCTATGGCGATGTCCTTCCAGTATTGCACCATGTGTTCGCCCATGGCCCCCTCTAAGTGTCCCTTACTTATGGCGATGTCCTTCCAGTATTGCACCATGTGTTCGCCCATGGCCCCCTCTCAGGGTCCCTTACCTAGGGCGATGTCCTTCCAGTATTGCACCATGTGTTCGCCCATGGCCCCCTCTAAGTGTCCCTTACCTATGGCGATGTCCTTCCAGTATTGCACCATGTGTTCACCCATGGCCCCCTCTAAGTGTCCCTTACCTATGGCGATGTCCTTCCAGTATTGCACCATGTGTTCGCCCATGGCCCCCTCTAAGTGTCCCTTACCTATGGCGATGTCCTTCCAGTATTGCACCATGTGTTCACCCATGGCCCCCTCTAAGTGTCCCTTACCTATGGCGATGTCCTTCCAGTATTGCACCATGTGTTCGCCCATAGCCCCCTCTAAGTGTCCCTTACCTATGGCGATATCCGTCTAGTATTGCACCATGTGTTCGCCCATGGCCCCCTCTAAGTGTGCCTTACCTATGGCGATATCCGTCTAGTATTGCACCATGTGTTCGCCCATGGCCCCCTCTAAGTGTCCCTTACCTATGGCGATGTCCTTCCAGTATTGCACCATGTGTTCGCCCATGGCCCCCTCTCAGGGTCCCTTACCTAGGGCGATGTCCTTCCAGTATTGCACCATGTGTTCGCCCATGGCCCCCTCTAAGTGTCCCTTACCTATGGCGATGTCCTTCCAGTATTGCACCATGTGTTCACCCATGGCCCCCTCTAAGTGTCCCTTACCTATGGCGATGTCCTTCCAGTATTGCACCATGTGTTCGCCCATGGCCCCCTCTAAGTGTCCCTTACCTATGGCGATGTCCTTCCAGTATTGCACCATGTGTTCACCCATGGCCCCCTCTAAGTGTCCCTTACCTATGGCGATGTCCTTCCAGTATTGCACCATGTGTTCGCCCATAGCCCCCTCTAAGTGTCCCTTACCTATGGCGATATCCGTCTAGTATTGCACCATGTGTTCGCCCATGGCCCCCTCTAAGTGTGCCTTACCTATGGCGATATCCGTCTAGTATTGCACCATGTGTTCGCCCATGGCCCCCTCTAAGTGTCCCTTACCTATGGCGATATCCTTCCAGTATTGCACCATGTGTTCGCCCATGGCCCCCTCTAAGTGTCCCTTACCTATGGCGATGTCCTTCCAGTATTGCACCACGTGTACGCCCATGGCCCCCTCTAAGTGTGCCTTACCTATGGCGATATCCTTCCAGTATTGCACGATGTGTTCACCCATGGCCCCCTCTAAGTGTCCCTTACCTATGGCGATATCCTTCCAGTATTGCACCATGTGTTCGCCCATGGCCCCCTCTAAGTGTCCCTTACCTATGGCGATGTCCTTCCAGTATTGCACCATGTGTTCGCCCATGGCCCCCTCTAAGTGTCCCTTACCTATGGCGATGTCCTTCCAGTATTGCACCACGTCTTCGCCCATGGCCCCCTCTAAGTGTCCCTTACCTATGGCGATATCCTTCCAGTATTGCACCATGTGTTCGCCCATGGCCCCCTCTAAGTGTCCCTTACCTATGGCGATGTCCTTCCAGTATTGCACCACGTCTTCGCCCATGGCCCCCTCTAAGTGTCCCTTACCTATGGCGATGTCCTTCCAGTATTGCACCATGTGTTCGCCCATGGCCCCCTCTAAGTGTCCCTTACCTATGGCGATGTCCTTCCAGTATTGCACCACGTCTTCGCCCATGGCCCCCTCTAAGTGTCCCTTACCTATGGCGATGTCCTTCCAGTATTGCATCATGTGTTCGCCCATGGCCCCCTCTAAGGGTCCCTTACCTATGGCGATATCCTTCCAGTATTGCACCATGTGTTCGCCCAAGGCCCCCTCTAAGTGTCCCTTACCTATGATGATGTCCTTCTAGTATTGCACCATGTGTTCGCCCATGGCCCCCTCTAAGTGTCCCTTACCTATGGCGATGTCCTTCCAGTATTGCATCATGTGTTCGCCCATGGCCCCCTCTAAGGGTCCC
The DNA here is from genome assembly GCA_964019135.1 of Arenicola marina. NCBI lineage: Eukaryota > Metazoa > Annelida > Polychaeta > Arenicolidae > Arenicola > Arenicola marina. The sequence continues at coordinate 26,494,245 of OZ025258.1, read as the reverse complement.
TTACCTATGGCGATATCCTTCCAGTATTGCACCATGTGTTCGCCCAAGGCCCCCTCTAAGTGTCCCTTACCTATGATGATATCCTTCAGTATTGCACCATGTGTTCACCCATGGCCCCCTCTAAGTGTCCCTTACCTATGGCGATGTCCTTCCAGTATTGCACCATGTGTTCACCCATGGCCCCCTCTAAGTGTCCCTTACCTATGGCGATATCCTTCCAGTATTGCACCATGTGTTCACCCATGGCCCCCTCTAAGTGTCCCTTACCTATGGCGATATCCTTCCAGTATTGCACCATGTGTTCACCCATGGCTCCCTCTAAGTGTCCCTTACCTATGGCGATATCCTTCCAGTATTGCACCATGTGTTCGCCCATGGCGCGCTGCAAGTGTCTGTACTCCTTGGCATCCGCGAAGTCCTGCTTGTTGTGCGTTGGCTCCAGAACTAAGTAAGGTACATCTACGACTCCTGGTGATAGCAAGGAAATAAAGCAATACATATAGAAAATGCAATTAACTAGGACATTTAGTCGGCGCGTTATGCTTAACAAATGAGGCTGACAATGAGAGGCTAAGATTAAGTCTAATAACAATGGGTATGTCACAGGGCGAGCAAAGACAATTATGTAATACTTGTATATAACTATATTTTTTATGTATATCATTAAAATATACATTATTCTTATCGTATAATCATTATTATTACTACATTATTAAATATACTATGATAACAGATGCTATATTATAAACTATATCTCATTGCAGTATTGAGCACAATGATATACTTGCCTATGACTCCGCTACAGAACCTGCAAAGGGAAACAGATGTGGAACGAATTAATACAGCGAAATACTGCATCCAGTTGGCTCACTAATCGTACGAAATAACGGAAGTTGCCTTTCGTAGCATGAGGACATTGCGTCTTTGAAGACCAAAACATGAAGGAAAAAAGTAAAATACATTTAAGTTTAAAGTTACTGTTTCAACAAACTGAATTAGCCATAACGGGGTCGCCTGAACTAATATTTCGATTTGTCTTAGAACTGATTACGATCGAGGATTTTAACAACTGCCTACCATGCCGCCTAAATAAAGGTTACTACCATCAGTAAATACAGATTTGTCTTCTTTTTTACTAGTACACCGTTGTACACATTTGTACATTGTTGTACACTGTTGTACACATGTGTACATATTTGTACACATATGTACATATTTGTATACATATGTACTATTTGTAGATTGTTGTACACATTTGTAAACTGTTGTACACATATGTAAACCTGCGTGCATCCTTTGTACACATATGTAGACATTTGTATACAGTTGTACACCTTGTGCACGGTTGTACCTACAAGTACATATTTGTACACAGTTGTACACATATCTACACATTTGTATAATTGTACACATATCTACCCATTTGTATACGGTTGTACACATTTGTATACAGTTGCACAAATGTGTACACATTTGTATACGGTTGTACACCTTTGTACGCGGCTGTACACCTTTGTACACGGTTGTACACCTTTGTACACCTTTGTACACGGGTGTTCACATCTGTACATTTTTGTACACTGCTGTAGTTGTACTGTTGTACAGTTGTACACATATGTATACATTTGTACATAGTGGCACACAGAGGCAAACAAGCAGGCCCCCTATCTGTACTTACACCCCGCCGTCGGCCTGCGGTCCCACTTTCTGGTACATCTTGATCAGTCGGCTACAGTTGTACACAAACATGCCGTCCTGGTTGCGAGTGTTGATGTTGATTCCAAAGATGAAGTTGAGTACTTTCGGCTCTCGAAGTGATCTGCGGAAAGTACCGTGAATCAATCAAAACCTTGATTCCCACAGTCCACTGCTGTGTTTTGCCACCTTTACGTCCTCATTGACACACATGTTAATCTGGGCCAAGGAACCTCCTCGGACAACAATGTTGTGCAAGGATGAAGCGGTTGGTGGGTACCAGTGGACCTCGGCGGCTCCACGGCAATAAACTGAGTCGTGCGATACGCGTTTTATAGCGAGATATATCCACCTGAAATATATCCACTAAGAGGACAGAACACAGCAGTGCATCTCAGTTACTGAATGCCGGACAATCGCCTTAGTGAGGTGACACATTGCGCATGCGCGGCGTATAATACCTGCACGGAATGTTTTCCATGGCTTAACAATGGAAAGCTACCCATATCGTGCCTTACACTTATTATTGAAAGACATATTGCAAAAGCAGAATTACTAAACAAAATTGTCATACGCTTCTGGGATTCACTTACCTTGAAATCCCACGTAACGAAAGACAATATTCAGACTACTTTCAGAGCCAGAATGAAAAGAACAGTTTAATAAAACATTTGCACCAGCATTCGGGGACAATTTTAACCGCGAAAAACCAAGAAAGATCATCACAACTCGGAAAAACAATCTCCTTATCTTTTCTGCACCTGATACAGGGCAATATTAACAGTATGTATTAGAGGCTTTATTTAATCTAGGTTTTTTGTTAATAGTAAATAAACAATGTTGCACAAAGCATCAACAGTAATATCCGACCTACGGTCCGCGAGGGTCCAGGTCATGCGTCAGGAAGCCAGGGTGGAAGATTTGGTGTTTCAGCCCATGTTTGTGCCCACATATGGCTAAGCCAGTGCCCGCATTACACCACGTGACTCCACACCACGTGACTCCACACCACGTGACTCCCACACCATCATATGCTCACGTACCTCATTTTCCTATCCGCGATTTGTTTCTTGATCTGACACTCCTTCCTGAGATCCATGGCAATCGTCTGTATCTTCCGCAGGTCCGCCTGACAACGCAAACTCGTGTACATCACTGGTCCTATAGATTATACTGTACATCACTGGTCCTATAGATTATACTGTACATCACTGGTCCTATAGATTATTCTGTACATCACTGGTCCTATAGATTATACTGTACATCACTGGTCCTATAGCTTATACTGTACACCACTGGTCCTATAGCTTATACTGAACATCACTGGTCCTATAGATTATACTGCACATCACTGGTCCAATAGATTATACTGAACATCACTAGTCCTATAGATTATACTGTACATCACTGGTCCTATAGCTTATACTGTACATCACTGGTCCAATAGATTATACTGTACATCACCGGTCCTATAGCTTATACTGTACACCACTGGTCCTATAGATTATACTGAACATCACTGGTCCTATAGATTATACTGCACATCACTGGTCCTATAGATTATACTGAACATCACTAGTCCTATAGATTATACTGTACATCACTGGTCCTATAGCTTATACTGTACATCACTGGTCCAATAGATTATACTGTACATCACCGGTCCTATAGATTATACTGTACATCACTAGTCCTATAGATTATACTGTACATCACTAGTCCTATAGATTATACTGTACATCACTGGTCCTATAGCTTATACTGTACATCACTGGTCCAATAGATTATACTGTACATCACTGGTCCTATAGCTTATACTGTACATCACTGGTCCAATAGATTATACTGTACATCACCGGTCCTATAGATTATACTGTACATCACCGGTCCTAGAGATTATACTGTACATCACTGGTCCTATAGATTATACTGTACATCACTGGTCCTATAGATTATACTGTACATCACTGGTCCTATAGCTTATACTGTACACCACTAGTCCTATAGATTATACTGTACATCACCGGTCCTATAGATTATACTGTACATCACTGGTCCTATAGATTATACTGTACATCACTGGTCCTATAGCTTATACTGTACACCACTAGTCCTATAGATTATACTGTACATCACCGGTCCTATAGATTATACTGTACATCACTGGTCCTATAGATTATACTGTACATCACTGGTCCTATAGATTATACTGTACATCACTGGTCCTATAGATTATACTGTACACCACTAGTCCTATAGATTATACTCTACATCACCGGTCCTATAGATTATACTGTACATCACTGGTCCTATATATTATACTGTACATCACTGGTCCTATAGATTATACTGTACATCACCGGTCCTATAGATTATACTGTACATCACTGATCCTATAGATTATACTGTACATCACTGGTCCTATAGATTATACTGTACATCACCGGTCCTATAGATTATACTGTACATCACTGGTCCTATAGATTATACTGTACATCACTGGTCCTATAGATTATACTGTACACCACTAGTCCTATAGATTATACTGTACATCACCGGTCCTATAGATTATACTGTACATCACTGGTCCTATAGATTATACTGTACATCACTGGTCCTATAGATTATACTGTACATCACTGGTCCTATAGATTATACTGTACACCACTAGTCCTATAGATTATACTCTACATCACCGGTCCTATAGATTATACTGTACATCACTGGTCCTATAGATTATACTGTACATCACCGGTCCTATAGATTATACTGTACATCACCGGTCCTATAGATTATACTGTACATCACTGGTCCTATAGATTATACTGTACATCACTGGTCCTATAGATTATACTGTACATCACTGGTCCTATAGCTTATACTGTACATCACCGGTCCTATAGATTATACTGTACATCACTGGTCCTATAGATTATACTGTACACCACTAGTCCTATAGATTATACTGTACACCACTAGTCCTACAGATTATATTGTACATCACTGGTCCTATAGATTATACTGTACATCACTGGTCCTATAGATTATACTGTACATCACTGGTCCTATAGATTATACTGTACATCACTGGTCCTATAGATTATACTGTACACCACTAGTCCTTTAGATTATACTCTACATCACCGGTCCTATAGATTAGACTGTACATCACTGGTCCTATAGATTATACTGTACATCACTGGTCCTATACATTATACAGTACATCACCGGTCCTATAGATTATACTGTACATCACTGGTCCTATAGATTATACTGTACACCACTAGTCCTATAGATTATACTGTACACCACTAGTCCTACAGATTATACTGTACACCACTGGTCCTATAGATTATACTGTACACCACTGGTCCTACAGATTATATTGTACATCACTGGTCCTATAGATTATACTGTACACCCCTGGTCCTACAGATTATACTGTACACCCCTGGTCCTACAGATTATACTGTACACCCCTGGTCCTATAGATTATACTGTACATCACTGGCCCTATAGATTATACTGTACATCCCTGGTCCTACAGATTATACTGTACACCACTGGTCCTATAGATTATATTGTACATCCCTGGTCCTCGCAGTCAATAGATTATACAGGATCTACACAGCATACCTATACACCTATACAGGAAATGATGACGTAGTGCACAAAAAAGCTTCATTTTCACACAGAAGATGCACCATGTTGGCTAAGACCACTATACCCTGGTATTTATTGTATAGGTGTATGTATATACCATGTACCTTAGCCTTACACAGTAAAGACCTAAATACTTCTGTACATTGAAAGAAAAATACAAGCTTCTGAGGGAAAGCATTGCTGCGCGAGTTACTTTGAAGTTACTTCACAGAGACAAATTTGCCACCACTTCAGATAAATTTCTGATAAGCTCTGATAAGCAATCAGAGTTATACCGTGCGCCAAGTGGTCTACTTGTGTGGAACAATTAATTGTAGGGACAATATTATTTTTGTACTACGGGTAATGATGCCAAAGAAGGTAATAAATGTAGACACGGACATGAGTTCGACGGAATAAGTATAGACGAGCTTTAACGTCAACGCACCCAACAAGTGACAAGTATAGACCAGCTTTAACGTTAACGCACCCAACAAGTGACAAGTATAGACCAACTTTAACGTTAACGCACCCAACAAGTGACAAGTATAGACCAGCTTTAACGTTAACGCACCCAACAAGTGACAAGTATAGACCAACTTTAACGTTAACGCACCCAACAAGTGACAAGTATAGACCAGCTTTAACGTTAACGCACCCAACAAGCGACAAGTATAGACCAGCTTTAACGTTAACGCACCCAACAAGTGACAAGTATAGACAAGCTTTAACGTTAACGCACCCAACAAGTGACAAGTATAGACCAGCTTTAACGTTAACGCACCCAACAAGTGACAAGTATAGACCAGCTTTAACGTTAACGCACCCAACAAGTGACAAGTATAGACCAGCTTTAACGTTAACGCACCCAACAAGTGACATGTGCATTTATAACATGAACGAGATGATAAGACGCCAAGACTTACTCTCTGATCCTTCGTGCCTCCATTACCGTATTTTGTCTCCAGATTTCTGAAAGCAGTGACACGATAAGTGTATCATAATATATCATTAAGAACTACAACTATTTAACTCTTAACAAAGCTTGATAATTGAAATCTCGCGTGATCATATCCCCCTTGTCACTAAGGTCTCGCGTGATCACCCCTCCTTGTCACTAAGATCTCGCGTGATCATATCCAAGGTCTCGCATGATCATCTTCTCTTGTCACTAAAGTCTCGTGTGAGTTCGTTTTGACAAATTCGTATACTTAGCAACTTAACTTAAAAGTCACATTAGTAGTACGCTTCACGATTTTTACGACATAGTTAATAATGATTCTGGTTAGAGAAACTGTTTTTTTTTTAGATTTAATTTAAATTGTAATTAGACTGAGGTTGGTACCTGGCCTTGCTTTCGGCTTCCCGAGCTCTGTTCTCAGCTGCAAGAGAACGATTAACAAGTGATGACGTCATCACATACATAGTATATGTAGGATTATGTAAACATGGCATAAAAACAAGACACGACAGAAATTTTATAGAAATGAGTGTCATACAAAAAGTGAATATCCACTTCTTAAAAAAGTGTGTGACGTCACGCCTTAGTCTTAAGTGTTCATTATCTGGAAGAAGGCATGGGAAAACAGACCTAACCGTGTTGTATTAACGTAATTGTGCGTTATTTAAATAAAGAACGACAAAACAGTGTTTTATCTTAATAATGAACGGAAAAACTTTGCATTATCTTGATAATGAATAGTTGTTAATATTGACTCCGCTAAGTGTCACGGTGTAATCAGTCGAGCTGAGCTGAGCTGAGCTGAGCTGAGCGGAAGCGAGTGTTGCTGAAGCTGATGTTGTTAGAACTTGGGCCGTTCTTGCATGTAAGGGCGAACCATCGTTTTAGAATAGCTCACGTATTACTCACGCCTAATGTTTACTACAATAATACATTTCGTGGGTTCTAACATGGAAGGTGAACCAGAAGTTGCCAATTTCAAGACAAACAATGGAATGCATAAGTTAAGATCCAAGGGGGCAGGGGGTTAGATCAGAAAACTTGAAATATATGGAAGTTATCAATTGCATATAATTATCATGCTGTCTATAAATGGGGGGCTGTCTGACATTGTCATGTCATGTCATTGCTACCGCAGGTGTCACACATGTGTTTAATGGTGCAGAATAAATATTACAAAAGACACGACATAAATTATGATATGGAAGATGTATTTTAAAGCAGAAGTGTTAGATCTCTCATCGCTTTTCATGGGGCGATGTTTTCAGGAAACTTAGACGTAATGACTTGATCCTTGTGTGATGATTTAGAAAAGAAGACTTCCAAAATGTATATTTCTTCCACGCCTTCCCACCCCCTCCCCCTCCCCCCTGGGGCTTCACAATGACGAACCGTTGTTTCCATAATACTCCCTCACGTAATATTCGGGCAGTGCAATTTACGCAATAGTCAATTTCCTGTGTCCAAACGTGAGCAAATTAAATGCCTTGTTATAAAAAAATTATAAGTACGTTAAAGAACTCGCTGTCGTGCATTCCCCAAATAAATCACTCGACGCTATCGCGTCTCGTGCTTTATTTCGGCGAATGCACTCCAGCTCGTTCTTTAATTAGTATATACAAAATTATACATTTATAATAATGTATATACTAGAGATATCAAATAACAGACCAGATAAAAAAAACTATTAATATAATATTCGCGAAAAAATTAAAGAATTTAATTAGTTAATTAGTTTGTAACATACACCCACTGTAACCACCAGACCATTCGGGTGCCCTCCTGCACCCCCCCCCCCACCCCACCACTTTGGAGCTGAAAAGTGAAATGAAGAGAAGGCGGGGACTACAAGACTCACCCCTCTAACCACTAGACCAGTCGGCTGCCCCCCCCCCCCCCTTGGAGCTGCTATGAAGAAAAGGCGGGGACTACAAGACTCACCCCTCTAACCACTAGACCAGTCGGCTGCCCCCCCCCCACTTGGAGCTGCTATGAAGAGAAGGCGGGGACTACAAGACTCACCCCTCTAACCACTAGACCAGTCGGCTGCCCCCCCCCCCACTTGGAGCTGCTATGAAGAGAAGGCGGGGACTACAAGACTCACCCCTCTAACCACTAGACCAGTCGGCTGCCCCCCCCCCACTTGGAGCTGCTATGAAGAGAAGGCGGGGACTACAAGACTCACCCCTCTAACCACCAGACCATTCGGCTGCCCCCCCCCCTATGAAGAGAAGGCGGGGACTACAAGACTCACCCCTCTAACCACCAGACCATTCGGCTGCCCCCCCCCCCTATGAAGAGAAGGCGGGGACTACAAGACTCACCCCTCTAACCACTAGACCATTCGGCTGCCCCCCCCCCACCTATGAAGAGAAGGCGGGGACTACAAGACTCACCCCTCTAACCACTAGACCAGTCGGCTGCCCCTCCCCCCCCCTTGGAGCTGCTATGAAGAGAAGGCGGGGACTACAAGACTCGCCCCTCTAATCAACAGACCAGTCGGCTGCCCCCCCCCCTATGAAGAGAAGGCGGGGACTACAAGACTCGCCCCTCTAATCACCAGACCATTCGGCTGCCCCCCCACCCCCACTTGGAGCTGCTATGAAGAGAAGGCGGGGACTACAAGACTCGCCCCTCTAATCAACAGACCATTCGGCTGCCCCCCTCTCCCACTTGGAGCTGCTATGAAGAGAAGGCGGGGACTACAAGAATCACCACTCTAATCACCAGACCATTCGGCTGCCCCCCCACCCCCACTTGGAGCTGCTATGAAGAGAAGGCGGGGACTACAAGACTCGCCCCTCTAATCAACAGACCATTCGGCTGCCCCCCTCTCCCACTTGGAGCTGCTATGAAGAGAAGGCGGGGACTACAAGAATCACCCCTCTAATCACCAGACCATTCGGCTGCCCCCCCACCCCCACTTGGAGCTGCTATGAAGAGAAGGCGGGGACTACAAGACTCGCCCCTCTAATCACCAGACCATTCGGCTGCCCCCCCCCACTTGGAGCTGCTATGAAAAAAAGGCGGGGACTACAAGACTCGCCCCTCTAATCACCAGACCATTCGGCTGCCCCCCCCCTATGAAGAGAAGGCGGGGACTACAAGACTCGCCCCTCTAATCACCAGACCATTCGGCTGCCCCCCCCCCCACTTGGAGCTGCTATGAAGAGAAGGCGGGGACTACAAGACTCGCTCCTCTAATCACCAGACCATTCGGCTGCCCCCCCCCCCTATGAAGAGAAGGCGGGGACTACAAGACTCGCCCCTCTAATCACCAGACCATTCGGCTGCCCCCCTCCCTATGAAGAGAAGGCGGGGACTACAAGACTCGCCCCTCTAATCACCAGACCATTCGGCTGCCCCCCCCCCCTATGAAGAGAAGGCGGGGACTACAAGACTCACCCCTCTAACCACCAGACCATTCGGCTGCCCCCCCCCCCCCCTATGAAGAGAAGGCGGGGACTACAAGACTCACCCCTCTAACCACTAGACCAGTCGGCTGCCCCCCCCCCCTTGGAGCTGCTATGAAGAGAAGGCGGGGACTACAAGACTGGCCCCTCTAATCAACAGACCATTCGGCTGCCCCCCCCCCCCCCCTATGAAGAGAAGGCGGGGACTACAAGACTCGCCCCTCTAATCAACAGACCATTCGGCTGCCCCCCTCTCCCACTTGGAGCTGCTATGAAGAGAAGGCGGGGACTACAAGAATCACCCCTCTAATCACCAGACCATTCGGCTGCCCCCCCCCCCCACTTGGAGCTGCTATGAAGAGAAGGCGGGGACTACAAGACTCACCCCTCTAATCACCAGACCATTCGGCTGCCCCCCCCCCCCCACTTGGAGCTGCTATGAAGAGAAGGCGGGGACTACAGGAATCACCCCTCTAATCACCAGACCATTCGGATGCCCCCCCCCCACTTGGAGCTGCTATGAAGAGAAGGCGGGGACTACAAGACTCGCCCCTCTAATCACCAGACCATTCGGCTGCCCCCCCCCCCTATGAAGAGAAGGCGGGGACTACAAGACTCGCCCCTCTAATCACCAGACCATTCGGCTGCCCCCCCCCCCCACTTGGAGCTGCTATGAAGAGAAGGCGGGGACTACAAGACTCGCCCCTCTAATCACCAGACCATTCGGCTGCCCCCCCCCTATGAAGAGAAGGCGGGGACTACAAGAATCGCCCCTCTAATCACCAGACCATTCGGCTGCACCCCCCCCCACTTGGAGCTGCTATGAAGAGAAGGCGGGGACTACAAGACTCGCCCCTCTAATCAACAGACCATTCGGCTGCCCCCCCCCCTATGAAGAGAGGGCGGGGACTACAAGACTCGCCCCTCTAATCACCAGACCATTCGGCTGCCCCCACCCCCCTATGAAGAGAAGGCGGGGACTACAAGACTCTCCCCTCTAATCACCAGACCATTCGGCTGCACCCCCCCCCCCCCACTTGGAGCTGATATGAAGAGAAGGCGGGGACTACAAGACTCGCCCCTCTAATCACCAGACCATTCGGCTGCCCCCCCCCCCTATGAAAAGAAGGCGGGGACTACAAGACTCGCCCCTCTAATCACCAGACCATTCGGCTGCCCCCCCCCCCTCCCACTTGGAGCTGCTATGAAGAGAAGGCGGGGACTACAAGACTCGCCCCTCTAATCACCAGACCATTCGGCTGCCCCCCCCCCCTATGAAGAGAAGGCGGGGACTACAAGACTCGCCCCTCTAATCACCAGACCATTCGGCTGCCCCCCCCCCACTTGGAGCTGCTATGAAGAGAAGGCGGGGACTACAAGACTCGCCACTCTAATCACCAGACCATTCGGCTGCCCCCCCCCCACTTAGAGCTGCTATGAAGAGAAGGCGGGGACTACAAGACTCGCCCCTCTAATCACCAGACCAGTCGGCTGCCCCCCCCCCCCACTTGGAGCTGCTATGAAGAGAAGGCGGGGACTACAAGACTCGCCCCTCTAATCACCAGACCATTCGGCTGCCCCCCCCCCCCTATGAAGAGAAGGCGGGGACTACAAGACTCGCCCCTCTAATCACCAGACCATTCGGCTGCCCCCCCCCCCCCCCACTTGGAGCTGCTATGAAGAGAAGGCGGGGACTACAAGACTCGCCCCTCTAATCACCAGACCATTCGGCTGCCCCCCCCCCCCCCTATGAAGAGAAGGCGGGGACTACAAGACTCGCCCCTCTAATCACCAGACCAGTCGGCTGCCCCCCCCCCCCACTTGGAGCTGCTATGAAGAGAAGGCGGGGACTACAAGACTCGCCCCTCTAATCACCAGACCATTCGGCTGCCCCCCCCACCCACTTGGAGCTGCTATGAAGAGAAGGCGGGGACTACAAGACTCGCCCCTCTAATCACCAGACCATTCGGCTGCCCCCCCCCTATGAAGAGAAGGCGGGGACTACAAGACTCGCCCCTCTAATCACCAGACCATTCGGCTGCCCCCCCCCCACTTGGAGCTGCTATGAAGAGAAGGCGGGGACTACAAGACTCGCCCCTCTAATCACCAGACCATTCGGCTGCCCCCCCCTATGAAGAGAAGGCGGGGACTACAAGACTCTCCCCTCTAATCACCAGACCATTCGGCTGCCCCCCCACCCCCTTGGAGCTGATATGAAGAGAAGGCGGGGACTACAAGACTCGCCCCTCTAATCACCAGACCATTCGGCTGCCCCCCCCCCCCCTATGAAGAGAAGGCGGGGACTACAAGACTCGCCCCTCTAATCACCAGACCATTCGGCTGCCCACCCCCCCCCACTTGGAGCTGCTATGAAGAGAAGGCGGGGACTACAAAACTCGCCCCTCTAATCACCAGACCATTCGGCTGCCCCCCCCCCCTATGAAGAGAAGACGGGGACTACAAGACTCGCCCCTCTAATCACCAGACCAGTCGGCTGCCCCCCCCCCCCCCCCACTTGGAGCTGCTATGAAGAGATGGCGGGGACTACAAGACTCGCCCCTCTTAACCACTAGACCAGTCGGCTGCCCCCCCCCCCCACTTGGAGCTGCTATGAAGAGAAGGCGGGGACTACAAGACTCGCCCCTCTAATCACCAGACCATTCGGCTGCCCCCCCCCCCCCCACTTAGAGCTGCTATGAAGAGAAGGCGGGGACTACAAAACTCGCCCCTCTAATCACCAGACCAGTCGGCTGCCACCCCCCCCACTTGGAGCTGCTATGAAGAGAAGGCGGGGACTACAAGACTCGCCCCTCTAATCACCAGACCATTCGGCTGCCCCCCCCCCCTATGAAGAGAAGGCGGGGACTACAAGACCCGCCCCTCTAATCACCAGACCATTCGGCTGCCCCCCCCCCCACTTGGAGCTGCTATGAAGAGAAGGCGGGGACTACAAGACTCGCCCCTCTAATCACCAGACCATTCGGCTGCCCCCCCCGCCACTTGGAGCCGCTATGAAGAGATGGCGGGGACTACAAGACTCGCCCCTCTAATCACCAGACCATTCGGCTGCCCCCCCCCCCCTATGAAGAGAAGTCGGGGACTACAAGACTCGCCTCTCTAATCACCAGACCAGCCGGCTGCCCCCCCCCCTATGAAGAGAAGGCGGGGACTACAAGACTCGCCTCTCTAATCACCAGACCAGTCGGCTGCCCCCCCCCCCCCAGTGGCTATGAGACTTACCGATCTTGCCTTCCTCCTTGGCCTTCATCGCCTCACTCTCGGCTCGTGTCTTGAAGCGACTCGAGGAGTATTTGTAGATGCGTGACTTGAAGAGGTTGTTGGCCAGTCGCTTTGTTCGAACCTTCTTTCCCTGAATGTAGATGCGCATGCGCGGGTCGACGTACAAGATGGACGCATACGCGCGGAATGATTTCTTCTCGGGCATCAACCTGATGAAAACAGGAAACAGAAAGAAAGAAACGGTCATGAAAAACACCGTCATATAGACACAGGTCCAAACCTACACTAGATTGTAAATATCATAGATTCATAATGCATAATACAGCGATATAAAGGTCTTGCTTACAATGAGCCACGACTAGATAACACTGCTGAAATGTCACACATATCATGCTGCTGTTTTAAAAATACTTCCACATTTAACAACTTACAACGCAAACAAATATTGTTTCTAAACTATTGCTAAGCCAGATGATAAAATCAGGCCATTACGTGAAGAAGGAATTTTGTTTTTTAGCGATGCTCTCCTGGGCGCCTTCACTACAGACGCCGTTACCACACACCCAGACAGACGCGGCTCCTTCACAACTGACGCCGCTACACCCAGACAGACGCGGCGCCTTCACTACTGACGCCGTTACCACCCAGACAGTCGCGGCGCCTCACTACTGACGCCGTTACCAGACAAACGAGGCGCCTTCACTACTGACGCCGCTACACAGACATACAGACAGACGCGGCGCCTTCACTACTGACGCCGCTACACAGACATACAGACAGACGCGGCGCCTTCACTACTGACGCCGCTACACAGACATACAGACAGACGCGGCGCCTTCACTACTGACGCCGCTACACAGACATACAGACAGACGCGGCGCCTTCACTACTGACGCCGCTACATCCAGACATACAGACAGACGCGGCGCCTTCACTACTGGCGCCGCTACACAGACATACAGACAGACGCGGCGCCTTCACTCCTGACGCCGCTACACACAGACACACAAACATATAGACACACGCGGCGCCTTCACTCCTGACGCCGATACACACAGGCAGACAGACGCGGCGCCTTCACTACTGACGCCGCTACACACAGACACACAAACATACAGACACACGCGGCGCCTTCACTCCTGACGCCGCTACACACAGACAGACACGGCGCCTTCACTCCTGGCACCGCTACACACAGACAGACAGACAGTCAGACACACGCGGCGGCGCGAATTGTGCAAGATGTCGGGCACCAGAGCCCGCGTTGTTTTTACCTGGGGGCAGTCCTAGAGGACCCGGTCCAACAGCAAAAGCAAGAATAGTCATTAATCCACACAGTGCAGGAGGGTGGTGTTGCGAGGAGGGTAGGTGGTGAAGGGGGGATCCTCGGGCATAGCGTCCCGTTACATCAAGGTCAATGGCAAGGTCAGCGGGCGGCGGCGTTCTCTACCAGCGTGCGTGTTGCGGGTGGGAGGGGAGATGGGGGCCGCCGGCACATCGCCTCTCAGCCCATGGTCAGCCACTCTCAGCCCATGGTCAAGAGGCTCGCTGCCCACCCAGCGGTCTGGGGCTTTCAGCCCATGGATCAGCGCTTTCAAGTGCTGCGGCCGGAGGCGATGGCGGCGCCGGCGTCCCGGGCTGCACGGTCTGGCGGTCTGGAACAAGCTCAGCGAGGGTGAAGGATTACACACACTCAACACTGACACGGAGTCTGCACCGGAGTAGACGTCCCCAACACAAACATTAAACAGAACTTATGAATTAACTCACTACAAAAATAGACCAGGTGACGTCACTCTGTGCATACTTTTATCAGCATGAGTGTCTATACATCTTCGTCTACATATTTTCACGTGAAAAAGCGGTAACAAGAAAAGAAATCTAATGTCTATGTCAATAACAGCACCAATGCCATGTATATATCTCGTGTGCTGATTTTGTGGTCGGGACCGAAACGTAGCTGTCTATATAATTTATTGTAATAACAAATTATAGACTGCCCAAGAAATATCTACAGGTGGTCGCTTTTCACATGTGATCGCTTTTTACAGGTGATCTCTATATACAAGTGATCTCTACATACATGTGGTCGCTATATACTGATAGTCGCTATCTACATTAGTCGCTAAATACATGTCTTTATATACAGCTGGTCGCTATATACATGTGGTCGCTATATACATGTGGTCGCTATATACAGATGGTCGCTATCTACAGATGGTCGCTATATACATGTGGTCGCTATATACATGTGGTCGCTATATACAGATGGTCGCTATATACATGTGGTCGCTATCTACAGACGGTCGCTATCTACAGATGGTCGCTATACACATGTGGTCGCTATATACATGTGGTCGCTATATACGTGGTCGCTATATACATATGGTCGCTATATACATGTGGTCGCTATATACATGTGGTCGCTATATACATGTGGTCGCTATATACAGATGGTCGCTATATACATGTGGTCGCTATCTACAGACGGTCGCTATCTACAGATGGTCGCTATATACATGTGGTCGCTATATACATGTGGTCGCTATATACATGTGGTCGCTATATACATGTGGTCGCTATATACGTGGTCGCTATATACATATGGTCGCTATATACATGTGGTCGCTATATACATGTGGTCGCTATATACAGATGGTCGCTATAAAACATGTGGTCGCTATATACAGATGGTCGCTATATATATATGGTCGCTATATACAGATGGTCGCTATATACATGTGGTCGCTATATACATGTGGTCGCTATATACAGATGGTCGCTATAAAACATGTGGTCGCTATATATATATGGTCGCTATATACAGATGGTCGCTATATACAGATGGTCGCTATATACATGTGGTCGCTATATACAGATGGTCGCTATATACAGATAGTCACTATATACATGTGGTCGCTATCTACAGATGGTCGCTATATACATGTGGTCGCTATATACAGATGGTCGCTATCTACAGGTGGTCGCTATCTACAGACGGTCGCTATATACAGATGGTCGCTATATACAGATGGTCGCTATATACAGATGGTCGCTATATACATGTGGTCGCTATCTACAGACGGTCGCTATCTACAGATGGTCGCTATACACATGTGGTCGCTATATACATGTGGTCGCTATATACGTGGTCGCTATATACATGTGGTCGCTATATACAAATGGTCGCTATATACATGTGGTCGCTATATACAAATGGTCGCTATATACAGATGGTCGCTATATACGTGGTCGCTATATACATGTGGTCGCTATATACAAATGGTCGCTATATACAAATGGTCGCTATATACATGTGGTCGCTATATACATGTGGTCGCTATATACGTGGTCGCTATATACATATGGTCGCTATATACATGTGGTCGCTATATACATGTGGTCGCTATATACAGATGGTCGCTATAAAACATGTGGTCGCTATATACAGATGGTCGCTATATATATATGGTCGCTATATACAGATGGTCGCTATATACATGTGGTCGCTATATACATGTGGTCGCTATATACAGATGGTCGCTATATACATGTGGTCGCTATATACAGATGGTCGCTATATACAGATGGTCACTATATACATGTGGTCGCTATCTACAGACGGGCGCTATATACATGTGGTCGCTATATACAGATGGTCGCTATCTACAGGTGGTCGCTACCTACAGACGGTCGCTATATACAGATGGTCGCTATATACAGATGGTCGCTATATACATGTGGTCGCTATCTACAGACGGTCGCTATCTACAGATGGTCGCTATACACATGTGGTCGCTATATACATGTGGTCGCTATATACGTGGTCGCTATATACAAATGGTCGCTATATACATGTGGTCACTATATACATGTGGTCGCTATATACAAATGGTCGCTATATACAGATGGTCGCTATATACAGATGGTCGCTATATACATGTGGTCGCTATATACAGATGGTCGCTATCTACAGGTGACCTCTACCACCGCTACCGCTACCCCCCACATGCGCTTCACCAGGCGACATGCACTCGCCCCCACCACACATCCCTGACCCCGGGGTGACACGCAGCTGGCCATTGATAACCTCATTTAGCAGTGCGTTACAATCTTTCAGGGTATAATTACATAAACACAACAACAAATCCATAAAACAAATAACACTCTTCTCCCACCCCACCCCCCCCCCACCCGCCCCCGCCCCCAATCCCCCCCCCATCCCCCTACCTCCACCTCTCCCCTCTATATACTGACCCGTCGTCCGAGTCAAACTCGTTGCCCTCGGGGTGTGTGAGGATGATGTCGTGGGGCTGGCTGCGGAAGTCCAGCTCGGGCTCCCCGCTGTCCAGCAGCTTCATGTTGTACACGATGACCAGCGTGCCGGAGTTACCCTCGATCTTGTCGAACTCCTTCATGAACTGGGCCTCCGTCCGGAAGGGCGAGTACTTCAGGATCAGTCCCATCTCCAGGGTGTGCTGCAACCAGGTAACGCAGGCCGCGGGTATAGCTACTGCAGGACTGGGCCTTCACCGATACTATAGTAAGGAACTGGGTTGGTATCATCGAAAACAGCAGGGAGGACGTCCCGGTGGGGACCCACAAATACAGTGGGTTATATTTACATATTATTGGGAAAACTATGGCCATCTTAATGAAATATATCTGTGTCACGCTATCTTTGGGATGTTTTGTACCCACTTGTATCGGCATTTATTGGCGTTTACAAAGTAAACTCAATTCATTGCATGTACAAGGGGGCCTCCCTAGGTCAATTGATAAGCAGGCTGAGCTACAGATGAAGCCAGCCTGACGCACCAACAGGCGTACAGACCGGTAGAGTAGGCTGAGTTACAGATCCAGACAGCCTGACGCACCAACAGGCGTACAGACCGGTACAGTAGGCTGAGTTACAGATCCAGCCAGCCTGATGCACCAACAGGCCTACAGACCGGTACAGCAGGCTGAGTTACAGATCCAGCCAGCCTGATGCGCCAACAGGCGTACAGACCGGTACAGTAGGCTGAGTTACAGATCCAGCCAGCCTGACGCACCAACAGGCGTACAGACCGGTACAGTAGGCTGAGTTACAGATCCAACCAGCCTGATGCACCAACAGGCGTACAGACCGGTACAGCAGGCTGAGTTACAGATCCAGCCAGCCTGATGCACCAACAGGCGTACAGACCGTTACAGCAGGCTGAGTTACAGATCCAGCCAGCCTGACGCACCAACAGCCGTACAGACCGGCACAGCAGGCTGAGTTACAGATCCAGCCAGCCTGACGCACCAACAGGCGTACAGACCGGTACAGCAGGCTGAGTTACAGATCCAGCCAGCCTGACGCACCAACAAGCGTACAGACCGGTACAGCAGGCTGAGTTACAGATCCAGCCAGCCTGACGCACCAACAGGCGTACAGACCGGTACAGCAGGCTGAGTTACAGATCCAGCCAGCCTGAAGCCCTAACATGCGTACAGACCGGTACAGCAGGCTGAGTTACAGATCCAGCCAGCCTGATGCACCAACAGGCGTACAGACCGGTACAGCAGGCTGAGTTACAGATCCAGCCAGCCTGACGCACCAACAAGCGTACAGACCGGTACAGCAGGCTGAGTTACAGATCCAGCCAGCCTGACGCACCAACAGGCGTACAGACCGGTACAGCAGGCTGAGTTACAGATCCAGCCAGCCTGAAGCCTTAACATGCGTACAGACCGGTACAGCAGGCTGAGTTACAGATCCAGCCAGCCTGATGCACCAACAGGCGTACAGACCGGTACAGCAGGCTGAGTTACAGATCCAGCCAGCCTGAAGCCCTAACATGCGTACAGACCGGTACAGCAGGCTGAGTTACAGATCCAGCCAGCCTGATGCACCAACAGGCGTACAGACCGGTACAGCAGGCTGAGTTACAGATCCAGCCAGCCTGACGCACCAACAGGCGTACAGACCGGTACAGCAGGCTGAGTTACAGATCCAGCCAGCCTGTCGCACCAACAAGCGTACAGACCGGTACAGTAGGCTGAGTTACAGATCCAGCCAGCCTGACGCACCAACAGGCGTACAGACCGGTACAGCAGGCTGAGTTACAGATCCAGCCAGCCTGATGCACCAACAGGCGTACAGACCGGTACAGCAGGCTGAGTTACAGATCCAGCCAGCCTGATGCACCAACAGGCGTACAGACCGGTACAGCAGGCTGAGTTACAGATCCAGCCAGCCTGACGCACCAACAGGCGTACAGACCGGTACAGCAGGCGGAGTTACAGATCCAGCCAGCCTGACGCACCAACAGGCGTACAGACCGGTACAGCAAGCTGAGTTACAGATCCAGCCAGCCTGATGCACCAACAGGCGTACAGACCGGTACAGTAGGCTGAGTTACAGATCCAGCCAGCCTGACGCACCAACAAGCGTACAGACCGGTACAGCAGGCGGAGTTACAGATCCAGCCAGCCTGATGCACCAACAGGCGTACAGACCGGTACAGCAGGCTGAGTTACAGATCCAGCCAGCCTGACGCACCAACAGGCGTACAGACCGGTACAGCAGGCGGAGTTACAGATCCAGCCAGCCTGACGCACCAACAGGCGTACAGACCGGTACAGCAAGCTGAGTTACAGATCCAGCCAGCCTGATGCACCAACAGGCGTACAGACCGGTACAGTAGGCTGAGTTACAGATCCAGCCAGCCTGACGCACCAACAAGCGTACAGACCGGTACAGCAGGCGGAGTTACAGATCCAGCCAGCCTGTCGCACCAACAGGCGTACAGACCGGTACAGCAGCCCACCTTCTCCTTCTCCTTGACGGTCTTCACCATTGGCTTCTTGGTCTGTGACTCGAACGACGGCATTGGTACGACCACCTGCAACACAGCAACACAGGTGTAGGTGTTGATATACATAGAGTGTAGAAATACATATACAAATATAGTGTTGGGTATGAAGGGATACGGATTAATAATTATAACTCATCAACAATTTCTAAAGAAAACTACATTAAAAAGGTAAACGATGAGATTTGAAGAAAAAAAGCATTTTTTTTTTCAAAATGTCTGGCGTTGTTGAATCATAGGATCCTGACCACGAGATCTCAAACAGCGATCACGTGATGTATCACGTGACGTTTCTCACACAGCGACCACGTGACGTATCACAGCGACCGCGTGACGTGTATCACACAATCACGTGACATCAAAGCGACCACGTGACATACCTCACAGAAACGTCATGTGACGTTTCTCACACAGCAACCACGTGACGAAGAGATGGCGTCACTTACCTCGTCGATCTGTTCCTCCTCGTGAAATGTCCGCGACAGAAACACGCAGGTCATGGTTGGACCTTTCTTTGTGAACAAGATGAAGTCGTTTCCTATCCGCATGGACCCTCTGCAACAACAGAGGCCGCGTCAACTGGTATCATAGGGGGAGGTGCCGTCTATCGTGGTATATACAAATCATAGGGGGAAGGTGCCGTCTATCGTGGTATATACAAATCATAGGGGGAAGGTGCTGTCTATCGTGGTACATACAAATCATAGGGGAAAGGTGCCGTTTATCGTGGTATATACAAATCATAGGGGAAAGGTGCGGTCTATCGTGGTATATACAAATCATAGGGGGAAGGTGCCGTATATCGTGGTATATACAAATCATAGGGGGAAGGTGCCGTCTATCGTGGTATATACAAATCATAGGGGGAAGGTGCTGTCTATCGTGGTATATACAAATCATAGGGGGAAGGTGCCGTCTATCGTGGTATATACAAATCATAGGGGGAAGGTGCCGTCTATCGTGGTATATACAAATCATAGGGGAAAGGTGCCGTCTATCGTGGTATATACAAATCATAGGGGGAAGGTGTCGTCTATCGTGGTATATACAAATCATAGGGGGAAGGTGCTGTCTATCGTGGTATATACAAATCATAGGGGGAAGGTGCCGTCTATCGTGGTATATACAAATCATAGGGGGAAGGTGCCGTCTATCGTGGTATATACAAATCATAGGGGGAAGGTGCCGTCTATCGTGGTATATACAAATCATAGGGGGAAGGTGCAGTCTATCGTGGTATATACGAATCATAGGGGGAAGGTGCCGTCTATTGTGGTATATACAAATCATAGGGGGAAGGTGCAGTCTATCGTGGTATATACGAATCATAGGGGGAAGGTGTCGTCTATCGTGGTATATACAAATCATAGGGGGAAGGTGCCGTCTATCGTGGTATATACAAATCATAGGGGGAAGCTGCCGTCTATCGTGGTATATACAAATCATAGGGGAAAGGTGCCGTCTATCGTGGTATATACAAATCATAGGGGGAAGGTGTCGTCTATCGTGGTATATACAAATCATAGGGGGAAGGTGCCGTCTATCGTGGTATATACAAATCATAGGGGGAAGGTGCCGTCTATCGTGGTATATACAAATCATAGGGGGAAGGTGCCGTCTATCGTGGTATATACACTCATCGCATGATTACCCTGGCCACAGTCGCAGGTAAACGTTTCCTAGGGGTTCAGGTACCAGGTACACATGGTTACAGATTGCAATTTATCATGGTTACAGGTCACTGTAACTAACTACGGTTACAGATAACGATTTACGATGCATACAAAACATGTAACAGTTCGTGATAGTTTCAGCTAACGTACCTTCAAGCGTTACGTACCTTGCCCAGAAGGGCATTAGGTTGAGAACTAGCAGGATGTGGTGGGCGTTACGTATGGCGTTACGTATGGCGTTACGTACCTTGCCCAGAAGGGCATTAGGTTGAGAACTAGCAGGATGTGGTGGGCGTTACGTATGGCGTTAGGTATGGCGCTACGTACCTTGCCCAGAAGGGCATTAGGTTGAGAACTAGCAGGATGTGGTGGGCGTTACGTATGGCGTTACGTATGGCGTTACGTACCTTGCCCAGATAGGGCTTTAGGTTGAGAACTGGCAGGATGTGGTGGGCGTTACGTATGGCGTTACGTACCTTGCCCAGAAGGGCATTAGGTTGAGAACTAGCAGGATGTGGTGGGCGTTATGTATGGCGTTACGTACCTTGTACAGAAGGGCATTAGGCTGAGAACTAGCAGGATGTGGTGGGCGTTACGTACCTTGCCCAGAAGGGCATTAGGTTGAGAACTAGCAGGATGTGATGGGCGTTACGTATGGCGTTACGTATGGTGTTACGTACCTTTCCCAGAAGGGCTTTAGGCTGAGAACTAGCAGGATGTGGTGGGCGTTACGTACCTTACCCAGAAGGGCATTAGGTTGAGAACTAGCAAGATGTGGTGGTCGTTACGTATGGCGTTACGTACCTTGCCCAGAAGGGCATTAGGCTGAGAACTAGCAGGATGTGGTGGGCGTTACGTATGGCGTTACGTATGGTGTTACGTACCTTTCCCAGAAGGGCTTTAGGCTGAGAACTAGCAGGATGTGGTGGGCGTTACGTACCTTACCCAGAAGGGCATTAGGTTGAGAACTAGCAAGATGTGGTGGTCGTTACGTATGGCGTTACGTACCTTGCCCAGAGGGGCATTAGGTTGAGAACTAGCAGGATGTGATGGGCGTTACGTATGGCGTTACGTTCGGCGTTACGTACCTTGCCCAGAAGGGCTTTAGGTTGAGAACTAGCAGGATGTGGTGGGCGTTACGTATGGCGTTACGTACCTTGCCCAGAAGGGCATTAGGTTGAGAACTAGCAGGATGTGATGGGCGTTACGTATGGCGTTACGTTCGGCGTTACGTACCTTGCCCAGAAGGGCTTTAGGTTGAGAACTAGCAGGATGTGATGGGCGTTACGTATGGCGTTACGTTCGGCGTTACGTACCTTGCCCAGAAGGGCTTTAGGTTGAGAACTAGCAGGATGTGGTGGGCGTTACGTATGGCGTTACGTACCTTGTACAGAAGGGCATTGGGCTGAGAACTAGCAGGATGTGGTGGGCGCTACGTACCTTGCCCAGAAGGGCATTAGGTTGAGAACTAGCAGGATGTGATGGGCGTTACGTATGGCGTTACGTTCGGCGTTACGTACCTTGCCCAGAAGGGCTTTAGGTTGAGAACTAGCAGGATGTGGTGGGCGTTACGTATGGCGTTACGTACCTTGCCCAGATGGACATTAGGTTGAGAACTAGCAGGATGTGGTGGGCGTTACGTATGGCGTTACGTACCTTGTACAGAAGGGCATTGGGCTGAGAACTAGCAGGATGTGGTGGGCGCTACGTACCTTGCCCAGAAGGGCATTAGGTTGAGAACTAGCAGGATGTGGTGGGCGTTACGTATGGCGTTACGTACCTTGCCCAGATGGACATTAGGCTGAGAACTAGCAGGATGTGGTGGGCGTTACGTATGGCGTTACGTACCTTGCCCAGAAGGGCATGAGGCTGAGAACTAGCAGGATGTGGTGGGCGTTACGTATGGCGTCACGTACCTTTCCCAGAAGGGCATAAGGCTGAGAACTAGCAGGATGTGGTGGGGGTTACGTATGGCGTTACGTACCTTTCCCAGAAGGGCATAAGGCTGAGAACTAGCAGGATGTGGTGGGCGTTACGTACCTTGCCCAGATGGACATTAGGTTGAGAACTAGCAGGATGTGGTGGGGGTTACGTATGGCGTTACGTACCTTTCCCAGAAGGGCATAAGGCTGAGAACTAGCAGGATGTGGTGGGCGTTACGTATGGCGTTACGTACCTTGCCCAGATGGACATTAGGCTGAGAACTAGCAGGATGTGGTGGGCGTTACGTATGGCGTTACGTACCTTGCCCAGATGGACATTAGGCTGAGAACTAGCAGGATGTGGTGGGCGTTACGTATGGCGTTACGTACCTTGCCCAGAAGGGCATTAGGTTGAGAACTAGCAGGATGTGGTGGGCGTTACGTATGGCGTCACGTACCTTGCCCAGAAGGGCATTAGGTTGAGAACTAGCAGAATGTGGTGGGCGTTACGTATGGCGTTACGTACCTTGCCCAGATGGACATTAGGCTGAGAACTAGCAGGATGTGGTGGGCGTTACGTATGGCGTTACGTACCTTGCCCAGATGGACATTAGGCTGAGAACTAGCAGGATGTGGTGGGCGTTACGTATGGCGTTACGTACCTTGCCCAGAAGGGCATGAGGCTGAGAACTAGCAGGATGTGGTGGGCGTTACGTGTGGCGTCACGTACCTTGCCCAGAAGGGCATTAGGCTGAGAACTAGCTCTATGCGGTGGGTGTTACGTACGATTTGAGTCCATTGCCGTACATCCCAATCATGTGAGTGTCTTGAGACTTCTTGGTCGACTTGCCGAATGTTATGATGTCAGCAGACTCGGCTGGTAACCAAAGTCATTCACACAAAATTACTTATAATGAACATCATTGGCATTAAGTGTAGACCTATAATACATAAATAACCATTTACTTGCGTGTTAAAGTCTTTGAGACATACCTATATTTGTATCATTCAGTACCTATATTTGTATCATTCAGTTTAGACCGTAAATACATAAATGACCATTCATTTGTGTGCTAAGATCCTTGAGATAAAGAGTTGTATTTGTGTGATTTATTACGCAGCCGAGGAATACGACTCATGAATCGGTCTCCTGATTGATTTGACACAAATCAAGCACGGCACCTCTTTGAATATCGAAAGTCCAGAGATTTCTCACCCAGCGACCCGTGACCGTCTAGCAAGGAGCGCGTGATCGCCTAGCAACGAGCGCGGCACTCACCTGGGTCCATGCCCTCGCCGTCGTCAAGGAAACACAGCAGGAAACCCCCTCGCCGCTCCTCCGCCACAACTGTCATGGCAACAGAGAATGGAGGGTCACACGCATATATCATGCATACAACGAATAACTGTTCAAAACCGTTTACATAAGGTGCAGTAACATTACAATAGGACATGAAAATGATGTCCTTATGGTAGAAATTGATATTGTGTACACAACTAATGCCAATGAAACAAAATCTGGTTTGTTGAGACATGGGTACATACCAGAGTAAATATTAATCTTGGTTGCAGAGGCATCTCTGGAAATAGAAGATACAACCATCATTTATCTAGGAGAGGTTAAGACATGTTACAAATGCACTAAGCGTTCTTCGGGTGATGTATTTTACAAATGGTATCAAAACAAACTTGTAATAGTGACATATTATTCAAATGAATAATAATTACAAAAATAATACTATTCTTTAGGAACTTTGACCCTGAAGATGTACGCTGTTAGTTTGGGGCAGCGACATAATGATGTACACTTGTAGTATATGGTTCTTACCACTGTTGAGCGGCTTGGGCTGGCCTAGCGGTCCAACTCGCTACCTACTAGGGTAGGCGATGATGAACACCACGGATTGATATCTTAAGCTACCTTTGTAACCACCACGTGACCAGTGACCGTAAATTCGAACGGCGCTCCATGCTAATGCCCTGTTCTGGGGAAAAATATTTGGCCCCGGACCGTTTCGAACTTACGGGTCCTGGGCTATTTAAAGCCAACCAAGCAAACTGGGGCAAGAAAAATGAAATGGTGAAATAGCCTCAGATACAGGTGGGGTCTCAACCCCTCACGCTTAGATTTGCAGCGACATGGGCTGTTCCGCTTATGGCAGGTCGGTCCGTTTGTAACAAGCACATCGAGACAATGCTTGCCGTCACGAGTGGGTAGTACCCAGTAGGTAGCCCCACGGTCGTCTCCAGTGTCACGGATTTCACAGGGGGTATGCGACGTATTTCTTCAACCCCTGTACACTCTCTATTTAAATGTTCTCCGTCTGTTCATCTCTCCAAAGATTGAGAAACGTTACAATTGGAAGTCACGCAGCCGTTCAAATAACGATACCGGGGTAACTGGCGAGAGAGACAGTAAATCCATTGGCGGTTACATACAAAACATGGCGCCGGGCGGGCTGTGGGCAGCTCTCTGCGGGCGCAGGCAGCAAAGTGGCATGAAACGCGGGCGCGGGGCGGGCGCGGGGCGGGCGCCGGCAGCGAGCAGTCTCTAGTGGGTTCCGTTCTTACCTTGCATTATCCAGGAGTTCTGCTAACGCACCAAAGAGGAACTCGTGGGTGGTCCTACGAGGAGCAACAAATTGGCGTTAATCCTTATGGCATTCACAGCAGAGATGTACATTAAAACAGGCCAGGTATTCAATAGAAAAGACAAACTGATACTTACAAGAAATGTTGAGTTTGGCCTAAACATTGCTTATAAAAACACTTAAATGTCATGAGTGTTTCTCTCATCATATACTGGTATATGTGATTTTTGCGAATGATGGACAATTCAATTATTAAGTTACACCAATCAGAACTTACGAGTTTGTGTGGAGGTAATCATAGCTGAGTTGAGCCCGACTCAGTGTTTTGTACTGAGCCATCTTGTGGTTGCTTGTAATCAATGGGAAATTAGGGTTCTGAAAGTGAACAACAAAAAATCTATATAACACAGAACTGCTCCAATGAGCCATGAATCATTCTCCAAGTTGAGGTACAGCTGCTTAAGGCTACCTCTATATAAAGGCTCAACAAACCAGGCTAGGGAAACCCTGAAGCAATGAGATGAGAGAAAGGAGAAATAAATAATTAATTACTACTATTTGACCATGTTAAAAATAAGCCAATTCAGATGATTTAATAAGTGTCTGGTTATTGGTATATAATTACCGGTAAGAACTAACTAGGTAACAGGCAGGACAACTTCAATAAATGGTAAAAGAATATCAACAGGCAATATCCATATCATACAAGATCAAAGATTTTCATACACAGTTCCTTAAACAATTCCTGTATGCTAATTAAACTACATTGCTATGTGGTTGCAGCTAGTCTTTTTTCTTTCTTTCTTTTTTGGGGGGAGGGGGGGGGGGTGGTAATGGGTATGGGGTTTGTAAGGTTAGTCAGTTCAACAGCTGCCATACCCATAGCCACATCAGGATATGTGTAAGGGATAGGGTGGAGTAGGGTTTGTAAGGTCAGCCAGTTAATCGACCCACAGTACATGCATATGGTTTCAAAATCCTTGCAAGGATCAAGGGGATAGGTCAAGAAGGAGGGAGAGGGGTCATAAGCCTCTTCAACGCTGCAGGCGCTTGGCCAGCTGAGAGGCAATGGAGGGGTTGGCAGGGGATTACCTCTTATCCGGGATTATACATGTCACATGGCTTGGAAGGGGTGGGGGGGGGGGTGGGGGGGTGGGGAAGGCAGAGGGTGGTGCAGAGCGAGGCTGTCAGTCAGGCAGCCCAGACATATACAATGTATGCAGGTCCCACCTATGAGTTGTAAAGGACATTTTATATGCCCAGAAATGAATACAACTCCTTTACACTGTTCTCCATGTGAGTATCTTGAGTAATAGTGCATAGTCGGTGAATGTGGGAACAGAGGCCCAAAAGTTAGGCGGGTGCTAGATTGGAGTTTGGACTTGGTTAGGAGGGTGCTGGATCGGAGGCCACTACTTGCATACTCCCTAAAGCAGATACAGGTGCCAGGACTCTCAACTTCAGTCAGGTAACAGACACTGTGATTGCTATTGCTGCATTGTGACTAGTCACTGATAAACCAGGTTATAGGTTATCAAATAGATGGGTGGGTAACAAGCAGGATAAGTTACCGGATGCCTTACAGAGAAAGCCACGAAATGGCTTCTAGTGGTCACAATTACTGTCTCCAAGAGATTTGGGATAATATATGTACAGGGGTTGGAGCTTAGGTGGCTTCCATGCATACAGTGGTAGGGGGTAGGTAGCAGATAGATTTATAAAGAAGCTGCATACCATAATTTCCCGTTTGAAAAGTTGCACCTTTTTCCCTCACGGCTCAGGAGTGTGAGTTATACACACTGGTGTGAATTATAGACTGGTGTAACTTATACACAATGGTGCGAATTATAGACAGGTGTGACTTATATATGAAAGTCCAAGCTTGTCTCATAGGAACCCCCCCTCCCAGGTACCCCATTGCCCTCACCAACTACCGTTCTTCGACCATCCCCAACTATAATCCCATCTGGGGAAGGAAGCCAATTACTCTGGCACCAGTTGTAGAACAACTATCACAATGTACTTCTCCATGTTAAGTATCTATCTGGTCCACAGTGTATGACAGCAGCTGCATCAAGTTAAACCCTCGACTGCCACTTCCTGAACCAAGCCAGGACCATTTGAGTGGTAAGGAAGCAACAACCAAGACAAGCAATTGCCAAGAAAAATGGATATGGATAACTATTAGGCAGACCAGCTATCTTCTTGCAGTAAATAAGCTAGTAATTATTTTCAATGTTATATCTTATATCTTCACAGCTATGACCTACTTAGATACATTTTCAGAATATTAAAGTGTATCAAAGTATTAGATACAAAAAGTATTTAGTTTGTAAAGAATAAATTATATAAATAAGTTTTTAAAATTTGGTTATCATTTTAAATACTATTGTCTTCTTTGTTTATTTGAACTGACTTTGCATACACTTAAGAAAGTAATCCTATTTGATATTTACACTTATTACTTGATTTCAACTTATATATATATATATCCTTTTACTGATAGATACTATAGAACAACATTTTTCACCTATAATCAGATAATAAATATAAAAAATATCTGCCATCTCATTTTGTAATTTTACAGGAGATATTGCAGTGTTATTTCATTTAATCACTTTATATTTGACAGTAAAGTCCCTATATTAATCCTTCTTACACAATTCACTGAATTGATTACTTTCATTAAATAGAATAGACAAGTTTTATTGTAGCTGAAAAACCAGGTTTTCAACAAGTAATAGTAATCTTAAAAGAGGGAAGTAATAAGACTTGTCTAATTAATTAATACCAGTAAAATATATACTGCCGAGATAAATATAAGCCTACAGTTTTATTATACTGTTCTTACACTTGCATCTTAAATATAAGTATCCAATATTAAATATAACAAATCACAGATATTGTAAAGACATTTATAAATAGTGAACTCCCTTGTCATTGCATCTGACATCACATTTATTTACAGGTCTGTTTATATTTATTGATGAGAAAACATCAATAGAACCTTTACCTCTCTTCTAAATAAACAGGTATTCATATACTTTATATATTATACTTTATGCTAGAGGCTGTCTCAGTATATTATTATTAATTAAAGTAAGCTACCTATAAATAAATTAAAATTTCACTGCGCTCTTATAGGCCTAATAGATTAAGTAAATGCCAAAACAGTGGCTACAAATTATATATAGCAATTATATATAACACTTACGACAAATAAGGGGGCAAATAACATACATGCAGACTAGACATCTAAGCTTAGTTATCAGGTTAGTCTATAGGAAAACTGGAAGGCGAGATCTATTTCTAATGAATGTTACATGACAATAATTAAGGATCAGATTTATAAAATGAATGTCAGAAGAATCAGATAATCTAAAATAACAACTCTGTATAGTGTATAAACTGATAGTTAGGATATAGGCCAAGCCTAGAAATGTGTCGGTGTGTAAATGATATGCTTGATATCTCCAGTGGTCTTGCCCTGGCATTATCAGAAATTGGCGCAAGTGCCCCCAGACAAGCCTGCTTGCTTGTCTGGGGGCACTTGCGCCAATATCAGAAACTGAACTGCTGAATGCCAAGTTGAGACTGCAACTTATCTTCAAATACACGACCACCCTTGAAAAAACAAAGTGTCGAAGCCCGTCATACCCTTATCAAACACAACGGCGTTTTACCATCTCCCAGATTCGTTGCTCAAGAATGATCAACCCAAACATGACAGAAATGCAACTTAAAAACAAACTACAGGACAAGAAATTACCTCCATGCATCAAAACCCGCTAGATTCCCCCAATTCCGCTCGTTTGGTCACGTGACATCCGGTTTTTGTGATGAACCAGCGTTACACAATCTTTCGCTAGGGGGCGCTCTGCCAGCAGGTGCACGTTATGATGATGAGCTTACCTCTGTATACACAAAAATATTCTAGTACTGATATCTTTGGTCTGCGATTACGGAAATCTCGCCTCCCCCCACTCCGCGCCAAGCGAAGGAAAAAAACAAAAAAACATATGCACTTATACCTATATAAATATTTTTGTTGTTGAAATAAACCTATTTGCCAAGAGCCATAAATTATCCTAAATATAAGTAAATGTTTTAAAATATCTGAGGATGCATTTGTTGATAAGCTTATCAACAAATGATTTGCAGCTTCTCCAAGCAAAGAGTATTGTACGTTAAATGACCCCGTGTCCCGGCCGTATTGTAACCTCAGCAACTATGCACCACCAATAGTAATCCAGAAATGATGAAGGCCTTATAAGGGACATTGGGCTGTTGTCATCCCATCACAACGAAGATCTTTACAACATAAAAACGGATAAAAATGGATAAGGGCGGATCCAGGGGTTGGGGGGGGGGGTGGCCAGAGGGGTCCGGATCCCTACCCCACCACCCCCCTTTGTGAGGAAGAATGCCGTTTTTCAATGCAAAATTTAGGCCATATGAGGCGTGCCCCCCCCCCCCCCACCCCCCGCCCCATTTTGAGGAAGAACGTTATCTGAAGCTATCTGGATCCGCCCCTGCATGGATCGCCACAATGAACAACTCTTATGTTAACAAAGGTCAGCAACACACGATGAAAGTGCGCAGTGTGCATCAGGCCACTCGTCGCCACCCCCACCCCCCAGCCCCTCCCCCAACCAGCTGCGTGTGGTTGCAAAACTCGCTCATCGTAACGTAAGACACAGCGATGAACATGCAGCGAGTGAAACCACAAGTGGTCCCCGATCGGAGTCGTTGATCTTTACCATCTATACAGTGACCAGAGATTATAAAAAAAGACATGAAACGGCTTGACCCAGAATGTGAATGCACATTCCATAACGCGCGAAGTGGCAGTTTTGTTTTGTCCTTAACTTTTGCGTTATGACAAATACGTGCAACTGATCAATCTTTCATAGTGATTCCATGGGTTACCGCCAGGGGATTGATCTTAATTAGTTTGTGCAAATGTCGGGAGAAATGGAACGAAATATGTGTTCCTCGTGAACATTGTACTTATAATCTGCCGCTTGAGCTACAGAAATCATCAAGGCCGTTAAACAACATATTGGCAGTCCAATTCATTATCTTTAAGATGAAACTGCAGTCTATGAACAATGTAGACTACTAGATGGTAGTAATGAACTGTGACCGCAGCGTCTGAAGCAAAGTTAAGTTGTACAAGACCGGCCGGTCTCGTAAGGTAGAAAGTACACTGGACCGGTTGTGGTATCACTAGACTGGATTAGGGCCTGATATCACAGACGGTCGAATGTACTTTCTACCTTAAGCCCGGTTCCCACGATGAAACTTTTCCACGAAACTAGAGGCAGGCGACAGGTTTTGCCGAAAATCTCGCCGTGTGAACGGCGCTCAATACACGATTTAAGACACTTTAACGACCCAGGCGACGCCGTCCAGAAATAGGACATGTTCTATATCCAGGCGACAAAATCAAAGAGCCGCAGCCGGGTCTGGTCCCGGGTCTGGTTGGTGTCAAGGGACTGCGTGATTCCCTTAGCACGTGCCCGTTGATAATACTGCGGAAGGTAGGCCTACCCCAAAGAACAGATGGCCAATTTGAAGGTCAAGTTAAAATCTCCTGGACAAATCTCCTCGTGTGAACGGAGAATTTCAGCAGACACATTTTCACCAGGTATCTTCAGGACGGCGAGTTTCATGGAGAAGTTTCATCGTGGGAACCGGGCTTACAAGACCGGCCGATCTTGTACAACTTAAAGTTAGTTTCACTCACTGCTGACGGACTGCATGTACAAACCTATATGTAGCTGTAATAGGTCTAGTATATTAATAAAAATAAAAGATTGGTATTGTGACTATTCATGTGGCACCGCCTTATGTTATCACTCGCGGAGAGAGAGATCAGGGCCGCGATTTACGGATGAACAGCGGCAGTTCCAAGCCGCGCAGTAGACTATGATCTTAGCGTTTCATGGAAAAGTACCATCCAAACAAATTGATATACTTCTTGCGACGATTGGACTTAGAATCGCAGCTCTTTATCGCTCTAGATATATCGTTTATATATATTATAAACAGAAGAGGGCCAAGTATTGAACCCCAGAGTGCTTCAGTTTAGCTAATAGTATATCGTGATTAATGGTGTCAAAGGCTTTTGATAAATCAAGATAGATGTTTATCGGTATCTCACCTTCGCCTAGTTTATGTATGGTTTTATCGATTAATTCCAGAGCAGCCATTTGGGTTGAATGTTTTTTTTCGGAAACCATACTGACCACTTTTAAACAGGGTTTCGTGGTCAAAGTGGTCATACATCTGGTTATCAATTATATTTTCGAAAACCTTAAATATGGCTGGTAAAATTTAAATTGGCCTATAGTTGTCAATATTGGATTTTCCCCCTTTTTGAAAACTGGTACTACTTTTGCAAGTTTCAATTTATCTGGAAACGTACCAGTAGAGATTGATTGGTTAATGATGTGAGTAATTGCCTTACTTAAATCTACTTTTAATAGTTACAGCATTTTCATTGACATATTATCATGCCCAGAACTAGCCTTAGGTTTCAGCTCATAAATTATTTTATTAGTGACATTATGATCGATTAAATTGAACACCATTTCACATGGATCACCTAGATAGTTAGTATAACTTTGGTTTGGGTCCTGATTGATTTTACTGGCAAGTTTAGTACCGATGGTGCTAAAAACACTCATTAAATAAATTTACTACAGCCAAACGGTCAGATATTGGCTTGCCATTAATATTAAAGAGCTCGGGGAATTTGTCCTTTCGGTTTGATCTATTAATAACGAATCTTATTGCTTTCCATGTTGCCTTGATATCTCCCTTACATTTTTCGAAAGCATGGTAATAATACGATCTTTTGGCCAACCGAAGGCTATTTTTTAATATGGTATCATACGTTCTAAGATTGGTTTTTAGAGTATCGTATTGACAGGACGTTGACGCTGTCATTTTAAGTCTCTTGTAAAGTTTATCTTTAAACGCAATATATGGACTTTTTATACCATTAGTGATCCAGTTTGCCTTTTTATGTTTCCTCTTGTTGAATTTAACTGTTTTGTTCGGTAAAAACGTAGTGGGGGTTTTATGTGAGCGTCGTATATCTATGTCTAAACATAAGAAATAAGGGAGGTGGTCTGAGATGGCCTTCAACAAAATTCCCGCCGTTGTATGCAACGAACTGGGTGTTAATTTACATGAAAAGTTATCGATCAGTGTACCCCTATTACGTGACAATCGGGTCGGTAATGTGATTTTGGGAAGAAAACTGCAAGACATGATGCAATAAAAGTGATCGCTAATGGCTGATTTTTCATTGATCAATAGGAGGTCAATGTTAACGTTACCTGCTAAAATACATTCCCTATTAGGTTTGCTTCTCTCAAATAAAAAAAGAACCTCAGACAATTCTTCAGAAGAGGTTGCATAGTTTTCATTGATGTCACATGGAGGTCGATATATATTTCCTAGAAGCATTTTCTTGTCAGTATTTCGTCCATATACCTCAATGAATTGCCCTTCCCATATATTCGACTTAATCGGGTTTTCTATAAAATTAAATGCGTATGACTTATTGAGATATATAAGCAGACCTCCACGCGTGCTACAGGATTTACCCTGCGATATTAATACATAGTCATCGAGTTCAAAAATGCCAGCATCAGCATCATCAAATAACCAGGTTTCTTGTAAACAGACTGCACATAACACAACATTGCGAGCAAATAGGACCCCTAAAAACACTCTCAATTGATCAATTTTCGAACGATTGGAGGCAATATTTAAACTAAGCATGGTGAACTCATGTCGCTTACTCTCCATGACCTTAATAAACCCATCCAAATCACAGTAAGGTGAGTGTTCAATAATAATTTTTTCCGAACAATCAATGTCAGATTTGCCGTTAAAATTAATTTTTAAAGTAATATTAATTAATTTTTACACCCTCAATATTTGTTAAGGTGTTACCAACATTATTGTTACCCACAATTGACGTAGAAAATCACTGCAATGACATTGTGAATCTCCGCGAACAGGTAAACAAACAAGTGAACAGAAACATATAAATAAACCTTTAAACAAGAAACAGTGTTGTCATGGGTGTCCATTTCACTCAGTTTTTCACCAGAAACATACCCGGGTAGCGCAATTAACCTGTATTTGAAGAGTGACGGCTTCTTTAGTTACGACATTATATCTGCATACAAAAAAAAACACATTGTGATCGATATGAACACAGCCGGTTAAAGCAGCAGCGCAGACACTGCAATTATCGCAATACTGAATAACTCTCAGAACACCGTGGCCATTACAAGAAGCAATCATCAACGGTAACACCTGGCATATCACCCTTTTGGGAAAGGCCCCCGGACACTGAACATACCGTGCCACGCGGGCAGTTTACTGATTTGATCGAACTCGTCTTTCGCGGGGGGAGAGAACGTAGTAACGGCAGTAACTAGCTCCCTGCATCACGTACTCATACAAGGATAGTGCATTCACGGCAGTAACTAGTTCCCTGCCTCACGTACTCACACAGGGATAGTGCATTCACGGCAGTAACTGGTTCCCTGCCTCACGTACTCACACAAGTGTAGTGCATTCACGGCAGTAACTGGTTCCCTGTCTCACGTACTCACACAAGGGTAGTGCATTCACGGCAGTAACTAGTTCCCAACCTCACGTACTCACACAAGAATAGTACATTCACGGCAGTAACTAGTTCCCAACCTCACGTACTCAAACAAGGATAGTGCATTCACGACAGGAGCTAGTTCCCAACCTCACGCACTCACACAAGGGTATTGCATTCACGGCAGTAACTGGTTCCCAACCTCACGTACTCAAACAAGGATAGTGCATTCACGACAGGAGCTAGTTCCCAACCTCACGTACTCAAACAAGGATAGTGCATTCACGACAGGAGCTAGTTCCCAACCTCACGTACTCACATAAGGGTATTGCATTCACGGCAGTAACTGGTTCCCTACCTCACGTACTCAAACAAGGATAGTGCATTCACGGCAGTAACTAGTTCCCTGCCTCACGGGGGCCGGCGCGACAGCTCAGTGGGCTAGAGCGCTCGCATTGAGTGCTCTGGTCACCTGAGAGCCTAACGGCACGTGGGTCGGAGGTTCGAGCCCTGCTGTGGCCATGTCTGTGTGGTCGCAGGATAAAGATCCCATGTCTTTCTTCGTAAAGAGTAGAGGGTTAACACTGGGGACATGGCTCCACTCTCCCTTCCTTTTCCCATTGACCCGATATGACCAAAAGTGGTTAAAAGCGTCCTGAATAACCAACCAACCAAACAAACCAACCTGCCTCATGTACTCACACAAGGATAGTGCATTCACGGCAGTAACTAGTTCCCTGCCTCATGTACTCACAGGGGTAGTGCATCCACGGCAGTAACTGGTTTCCTGCCCCATGTACTCATAAACAGTGGATGTGATTGGTTCCCTGCCTCACGTACTCACACAAGGGTAGTTCACGGCAGTAATTAGTTGGTAGTAGAATCGTATTCATTGCTCTGGTTGGTTCCCTGCCTCGCATGCTCAAGTTATGTGTAGCTTCAATAGACATGTGCATATTCAATGGGTATGTGTATATTCAATGGGTATGTGTAGATTCAATAGACATGTGTAGATTCGATAGACATGTGTATATTTTAATACACGTGTACATTCTTATAGACATGTGTACATTTTAATAGACACGGATATATTTATTAGATACTTGCATGTTCGGCAGACATTTGTGGATTCACTAGAAAAGTTTAGATTCAATAAACATGTGAAGATTCAATAAACAAGTGTAGATTCAATAAACAAGTGTAGATTCAATAAACTACTGTAGCTTCAATGGAAAAGTGTTGATTCAATTTACAAGAGTACATTCAACAGGAAAATGTAGATTCAATAGACAAGTGTTGATTTAATACTACAAGTGAGAATTCTGCACAAGGCCAAGGCCGAGTAACGTTATTCCATCATTCCGCTGCTGAATGCAGTTCGCGGCGCCTAATTGGCGCGGCTATCACCTTCCCTTCTGTTCTTCTTCAGCGTTCCATTCTACCTCAGGTTCGTCATCATCTTAGTCGCTTCGCACCAGGTATAGGCGGGAATCACAGACGCTTCGTAACGAAAGGATCTTCTACCTTTGCCCCCCCCTCCCCACTTCCCGATCTCCTTATCCCCTTCCCACGTTCCATACCCCCCTCCCCCCCCCTCCCCCTCCTCCCCCCTCCCCCCATCTCCAGCCCCCGGGGGATGTGTCCATGGAATCGTTCTCGTTGTCCTGGCTGATGATCTCTAATTATAACTCCCAAAACTGATTCTCTTTTCTATTATCTACCCGTGGGTCAAACGAACGGCTCCTTTCTGATTAAACTGTAACGCTAATCCCAATCTCCTCGCGAGCACCTGCTACAGAAGTCAGTCGCCAGCGCCGGCCACGGACGACACCAAGCACGGAAGAACCTGCCGGCCTCCCCCCCCCCCTCCTTCCTCCCCCAGCCCCCCTGGTGGCTTGGCAGTCCGTGACACTATCTTTCATCACCTCGCTCCCATCCACGGGGGGGGGGGGGGTGGAAGTGAGGGGAGGGGGTGATCTAATCGTAGAGGGTCGCGAAGAGGAGATAGGGCGGGTCGGAGTATGGGGTGGCGGGGAGGACTACAGGAGGATGTAGGGAGGGGGGGGGGGGGGCGGGCGTTAATAGGATGACATGACATGGGGTTGTGAAGCCGCTGGGGTTATTAAGGTGCAATAACAAGTAAACACAGCCGCGGAGTGATTTTACCGGGGATATCAGCGTCTTATGATGACCTATCTGTCTGAAAGGGGAGGGGGGAAGGCTGCGGAGGTCGGGGGGTGATATCTAATTGGATTTCAGGTGATCGCTGGGAAACTTGTTGAAATGACGCGGTTTCCGAGTCGCGGAGACCCCCACGGTACGGCGTCCGAGTTGTAAGAGAAGCGCAAAGTCATTAGCGGGGCGGGGGGGGGGGGTAGGAGGGTGATACCGTTATGAAAGGGGAGAGGAGATGGGACGCTGACACCATATAGGGATGATGGGGAACGGAGAGGGGGGGGGGGGTGGGGGTGGGGCGAGGGCAGCGAATAACCCGAAAGAGGAGCCAAGGACGTTTTTTTCGGGAGGGGCGGGGGGGGGGGCGCCGTGGGGGGACACGCCGGTGGTGGAAGAAGTCTGCTCCGTGGGTTAAGCAGCAGGGTTCAAACCCCGGGAGCCAAACTCGCGGACTGCTCAATAGTCCCTGTAAATAATTATTTAATCCACGTACAGTAGATATCCAACTGTATTAATAAGACCATGATTAACCACAGGGGCGGCTCTAGCCTTAATCATTGCGGAGGTGGGGGGGGGGGGGGGCCGCATCCACAAAATGTCACTTTACGATGTATTTCGTCGGGAAACCCGACTTTTAGAGTGCATGCTCAAGTTCCCAATGAGGGGTGCCCTCTAACCCCCCTTAGGTCCGTCCCTGAACAAGAAACAAATACAGATTTTCGGTGCTTTATCAAAATCCAACATGTTTTGTTGGAGGGGGGGGGGGGGTGAAGCTTTATCACTAGATGGAAGCAATGCAGGTCCAAGGTCCAAAGCAATGAATTTTAGTGGTATAAATATTCTTAACCAAATTAGACAACCATGTACCAGTTTGGATGCCCTAATCAGCCTGTTTTTGTAAGTTTGGATACCTTAATCGGACCAAATTTTAGATATTGACTTTAACTTTAGATATTGACATGATTTGGGGCGGAAAGGAGTTGTTTGTCTAGCTTTAAGTAGTATTGGGTGCGTTCAATACCGGCCATGACGTCACTCTGACGTCACGAGTGGCTGCACTACTCTCACGGACCTACGCTCTCTTTACCCGTACCATGACCTTCGGCTATTGTCGAGTGTGCTCTGCTAGGCCAGCCCCAGCCAATGGTGCGTGGTTCGAATCCCACCGGTGTAAATGTCTATGTTTAAAGATCCCATGTCTTCTCTTTCTTCGCAAAGAGTATGTAATGGGGTTACTTCGGGCCCCATGGCTCCTCTCTACCTTGTCATTGTGACGATATGACCTACATAAGTTACAGCGTCTTACCTTCCGATGCACATAACATAACATCACTTACCCTGAAGTCGAGACGAGGACGCGATTATCTTTAATATTAGAACTTGTGAGAGCATCGTTTATGGCAATGACCGGGGCGCGGTTGTCCTCACAAGCATTGCTGTTTGATGTTATCATTGTTGTTAGAGTTAGAGATTGCCTTTGACTTTATGGAACGCCATCCATGTTTTTAATACCTATTTTTTAGTATTGAAAAATCGATAGGCAATAATGAACAATGAACTTGTACTATTAAAAAATGTGTAATATTAAAAAATGAATTTGTAAAATTAAAAATGAATTTGTAATATTAAAAATGAATTTGTAATATTAAAAATGAATTTGTAATATTAAAAATGAATTTGTAATATAAAAAAAATGAATGTGTAATATTAAGAAATAAATTTGTAATATTAAAAAATTAATTTGTAATATTAAAAATGAATTTGTAATATTAAAAATGAATTTGTAATATTAAAAAATGAATTTCTAATATTAAGAAATGAATTCGTAATATTAAAAAAAATATTTGGAATAGAAAACAATATTTTATGATATTAAAAATAGAATTTGTAAAATAAAACAATTAATTTATAATATCAACAAATTAATTTATATGAAAATGATTTCTCAATATTAAAATTGTAAAATATTGAAAAATGGATGGCGTTCCATAGGTAACAACATACATGCGTATTTCGTGTGCTCTATCATACGGATGGCGTGGATTTCTTGTCCGGATTAATTGTACTTCGAGGGTGCTCACCAGTGTGACAGCGAGGACTATTGACCCCTTACAACTCGTTGACAAGTTCTTTCTGCGTCTGTGGTGTAAACCCTATCTGACCTACATTGTGTGATTAATATCGTAACGGGCACATTTATTTCCTCTTCTGGGTAATTTTGAGGCAATGTAAAGAACAAAAAATGCAGGTGTGATCGTGGTCTGGACAAAATCTGCCACTAAGTTTTTTATCGGATTTGTCGGGATTGCTTTTGTTGACTGGACGACGATATCATTATGCTTTAATTAGGCAAATATAATGGCACGTGAGCCACTAGATGCGGCATAAATACAAGCCTTTCCAGGCACCCGGCTAGTGCCTAACTTAGCTATCATGTGCACAAAGGCGGCCTAAAACACCAACGTATCATTTCATTTCTGTCTATAACCCCACGTTACTGCCGCGACCACGCTACGCCTGGAGCGGTGCATGTCTGAAGCGGTCTGATCACGCCTCCCAACTCAACACAGCCTCAACTGGTGTCTGTTGGACTATCGAATCAAAATGTTAACGCAAAAGGCCAGAAACGTCAGAGAATGCTGCCGTTGTAGAAGAGTCAGCCAGGCTTTGGTCATGAATAAATGACAGAAGAGCGGGGACCGTACTGCGCAGTCTTCGAGAGAGACGTCGCCGCTTGATCCTGGCTTGTTTTTTGTGTTGTAGCTGATATAAAGGGGCCTGAGGGCCCGAGGGTGAAGCAGGGAGGCTTTCTGACCATGCCCGACCGCCATGGTTACGAGTCCGAATGGACATTTATCTCCTGAGTCTGCCTAGCACCGGGTGTATTGACTCTGGTCGGACACAAGGGGGGCTTTGACACTCTCCCTCGCTGTTTGCCTTGTCTTTCCCGCTCGTCCTGACGCCCTTGTTCAGCTGCGTTTCAAGATGACGTGTCGCTGGCCACCATCACCCTGGAGCCGAGCAGACGACAAGACGTTTTGGCGCGAAAGCTGCGACAAGGAGTGCGCGAGGCGCCGCCCGCCACTCCAAGGGGTGAGCCAAAGCTAACAGCAACGGGGCCGACTGCTCTTGTTTCCTGCGGGCGTAGGGCAACCACTTGTCCGCCGATTTTATTCATACCGTGATTGACTGAAACCACTCAAAGTGCCATTTGCCAGAAATAAATCTATATTACTGTTGGGCGAAGGGGGCTCGACCGGGGGGTGGTGGGGGTGGTGATCGGGGGCGGGGTGGGTAGGTGGGGGATGTTGGCAAAACGGCCAACAAATGGATACCGTGAAGACTAGTGCTCGAGAAGACCCGTGGGGGGTGGGGGGGGGGGGTGCAGCCGGCGGAAACTACTGGGGAGCTGCCTCTGTCCACCCGGATTGGGGGTGTTAGAGGGATGGGGGGTAATTGTAAGAGAACTGGTAACGAAGGGACCCCCCGTGGTCAGCCCCCCCCCCCACCCCCGCCACACCACCCGCAGCACCCTAACCCCCGTGCCCCTCTCCTAGTTGTCATGCCCCCAAAGTGTCTTCCCAACCCGTCCTCCCATGGTTCGTCCTCGTACTATCAATAAAAAGAGCACACTCTCCCGCCCTGGGTCGTGTTCCAGGGCAGAGTTAGGTCAACACCCAGTCAGTTTGTGTTAAGTATTGCCAGTTTTCGAAGATTTATTTGGCCTTGCTCAGCGCTCAGAGGAATTACCCTGCCGCTCGTTTTGTACGTCCCCGCACAGTAGGCCCGGGGTGGGGGTGGGGGGATCGGGCGGTGGAGAATACTGAACGATTTACAGGGGAAAACATTGCTTAGGCAATCACTGCGCGTGCGTAACGTAAACGGTGTTGTGTATGAACATGATCGGCACTTCAAGTTATTGTTAATTCTTCTTGTGTTTTACAGCAATGTTTTTTTTTATTACACCAGACGGGTAGACTCGCGCCCCTATAGATGTACCCTCGTTATGTTTGAGTTAGCGGGGAGGAGAAAGAACGGCCGTTCTCCAGGCAAAATCAAGGCCGTCGGAGATGTGGATCCCCCACCCACCGCCCCCATGCAGTCGCAAAAATTGGTGAACCCCCGGTGGCAGAGAATCTCCCCCACCCCGATCGCAACGTTTCAGTGCCCCTCCCCCCCCCGCCCCCCACCTTTTTAAATTCCTAGATCCGCCCCTGGCAGCCTTTAGCAACGCCATGCCGTTGTGTATTCTCCCATTTCCTCTCCCACCATTTCTCACAGCCTTTTACCACTTTTGACTAATAAAAACACCGGTATGGTTGGATAATTTATAAGAGGTGGAAGTACCTTTACACCACAATCGAAGCGAATGAATTTAGCCAACCCCCGTCCCATCATCACAGCATCGGTCTGGAGAACTTCCGGTTGGGAACAACAAGTAGGTCACCAGGCAATGTATGCAGCCTGTGATAGAAGGGTACCAGCATGTTGGTCCCCCGCGGACAGATTTACCTCAGACAAGTGAGGAGTCTACAGAGGTAATGTAAGGTGCCCGTCAACATTACGTTCTGCCCCCACTCCCACCACTTCATTTCCCTATCTATGACGTCGTCGCCTTAGCTACCAAGAGCCTGGGCTATTGGGATTGGTCGTCAATTCTACCGGATATGACGTCCCGCGTGCTATTTCTATTCCTAAGCAAAGCGCACACATGTATATCCCCAAGAACAAGTTAAGTTTATTGAACCAGTTGTTGTTAGAGTAGGTTACCTAAAATGGAAAACGAACCAAACCACTTGTTGTAGCGAACGATAGGCGGACATGTTATAGACTTAACGCTAAGCTTACAGTAGCTTTGGCTCTTTAGATCAAACGTAACCATTTTCCAACAAAAGTCGAATCACACTCGAATGGCCCATCTAATGCGTGAGATCGGCAGCGTTCGGCAATTTTCGGTCTTTAGACGCGTGTGCCAGGTCAAACCGGAAGGCAGCGTCTCAGAGCGCGAAATGTCAAGGAAAGATGGATTATTCCGATTTTGTGCTGGAATCGCCACAAGGAAGCCGTTTTGCGTTACAAACGATTCAAACTTTAATTGCCGCCCTCCCAATTAATGTCCGAAGCCGGCATGTAGATAACCTTCCACTAAAGGGCTCTTTTCTCCAAGTATAAACCCCAGTTTAGCCACAGTGACGTGGTATCTCAGTCATATTGCTGGCCCTGTTTTTCAATGGGATGCATGTACACCCTTTTAGATCATAACAAGAAACGTTTTTTTTGTATGTGACATGGACTGTTGGACTGAGTGTCCCAACCCACCGACTTGGATAAGCTACCCACTGAGCTACAGCAGCTTCCTGGTCCGGTCAGAGCCATTATAAATAAACTACGTTGAACTACTAATCCGAACACATGAATACGTAATTTATGCCAATTATCTGTCTCTTTATGTATCTTGCCGCACCAGTCTTCGCCGGCCTAGCCGAGCAGCAGGCCGACCGGAGCGCCACCTAGCGAATGGACGAGGTTCCGCACAGCAACGCCCTTTGACGTCAGCCGTCAGTCACGTGCCATTTGCGGCTATCGTGACCTATGACCTTGACCTGTGACCTTGATTTAGGACCAAAGGTTGGCCATAAAATAGGGGTCTACGACTGGTAAATGAGCTTAGCCTCTTGCCGCCTCTTGCCCCCCTGTTGGCATGCGACTAAATCATTGACACTGATGAGGCACCGACAACACAGCTGAGGGCAAAAACGAAGTTGGAAAAAATCCCGAAGGGAAGACATTATATCAAGTAAAGAGCTGCTAACGGAAAGACGGTATTAGCTAGTGCGCTTTTTTTTTATCATTATGTTCTTTTATATCGTTCGCTGCTAGCCACGTGGCTGCTGTAGACCTGTGGTCACGTGACCCGTGGGTTAAGTTGTCAACGCACGAACCTGTTGTGAAATGAAATATTTATACCATCCCTCTTACGCGGTGCATCTCATTTGTCATGGAGAGGGGGTGGGGGGGGGTGGAAGGCAGGAAGGGGCAAGAGGAGAGGAGGGGGTGGGGAAAGGGTGCCGGGGCCCGGGGGGGGGGGGGGGGGGGGGTAACGCCAAGGCAGGTACACCCGCATATTAAATGCAATGTTTTGTAGCATTTCAGTGTACAGTATCTGCAAGA
This sequence comes from Arenicola marina, assembly GCA_964019135.1. Lineage (NCBI taxonomy): Eukaryota > Metazoa > Annelida > Polychaeta > Arenicolidae > Arenicola > Arenicola marina. The sequence goes on along the minus strand of OZ025258.1, from coordinate 26,451,285 downwards.
AATGTTTACAGGGATTGCGATATCACTCCGCCTCTACTCTGGTCACACACACACACTCACACACATACACACACACACACACACACACATACACACACACATACACACACACACACAAACACACATACACACACACACACACACACACATACACACACACACACACTCACACACAAATGGTGAATGTGTATGGCAGATGAAATGAGTCATATGGTTATGCCAACTACGATCAAAAAAAGAGGCAGCGAAGGCGCTACCCCGGTCTACTCGTCTGGTATTAATGACGGTGGACCAGTGGAGTGGGAGAGAGGCAAGGTGGAGGGGGTGGGGTGCTTGGTGGGGTGGGGTGCTTGGTGAGGTGGGGGCTTGGTGATGGGGGGGGGCGGACGGGCTTGGTGGAGGGAGTGAGGGGTGTGGTGATGGTGGGGGGGGGGCAGACAGGCTTGGTGGAGGGAGTGAGGGGTGTGGTGATGAGAGTGGGATGTGTAGGCAGTGAGGGGTGTGGTGATGGTGGGGGGTGGGGGGTGGGGCAGACAGGCTTGGTGGAGGGAGTGAGGGGTTTGGTGATGAGAGTGGGATGTGTAGGCAGTGAGGGGTGTGGGGTGAAGGTGGGGCTGGGATGTGGGCGGTAGGGTCGGGGTCGGGGTCGGTCGAGGTGGGTGGGATTGGTGGGTTGGGGGCAGAACAACCGCGCGACCCTCCTTTCTCTGTTTTCATTACATACGCCTGATGCCGCGGTCCCCCTGGGAAGTCATGTAGGTCGCCCCCCCTCGGAGTGTTCTCATGACTAAGGTGATTTGTTTCACGACTCCCACTGGGGCGGCCCAACTAGCACCTGAGTCGCCCTAAGTGGAGAATCTAATAAAGAAATACACGGTGGGTGGAGATCCCCGCGGCGCGGCCACCATTAGCGGACTACGTGTGAGAAATAGCGGCGGATTAAGACGGATGGCGGTGAAGGAGCCCTGGCAGGTGTCACGTGACGCGCCAAGGCAGACGACATTTCGGCGGCGCAGACGACAACTTTGGCGCGGGAAAGTGGCCAGCGTGAAAGCAGCAGAGGAACACAGAGAGCGCGGTGAACTGGGGCATTCACCTTAAGATATCATTAATGTAATTATTATCTTGGGATGTATATTATTCATGTATATGAGTATTATTTATTGGTAAGTATTTTACAAACAAAAATTTGTTCTATCTTTTGTCCCCGTACTTTATCCTTTACCATTTTAAATCTTTCTTAACATTTTGCTTAGCTCTGGCCGCATAAGTGTTTTTGTATTATTTATCCTACAAATTCCACGCGTTTTTTTCTGTAACCGCACATCGCAATCGGTAAATGAAATATATGTCGCCATTTTTGCGCCATGCGCGTTAAGTTAAGGCTTTTATCCCATACACCGCAGGAGTCTTATAAAATAACCACAATGACTGACATTTTGTTGCTTTTTCCTTTCCCGGCAGATTGCTGTCCCCAAGTTGTCTGATTACTGTTGGAAAGGTCGCGAGCATTTCTCACGTTTTCTTTCCCTTGACGCTTCGTGGCTTGAATTCTTAAGTGTGACATGTTGATTCTTTCCTTTTATTCCATCAAGTGATGCAACAGGGAAATACGCCATGGGGATGTGATGGGCCGGGGTGGGGCGGTAAAGAGGGGAAGGGCGACACGGGGGTTGAGGGGTTACATACGGAATTACAGCAGTCTCCCACATAAGCGAAGCCCCCCCCCCCCCACAAGCCCACCCCCACACGCCCCTGCAATCGGCGGGCGGTTTGGGCATTGCTGTGCCCTGCAGCGGCGATCCTAGACCCCCCCCCACCTCACCCCCCACCGCCCCCACCCCCCCCCTCACACCACACCCCTACCCCCTGGGGACGAGATCTACCCACCACCCCCCCTCGGCGGCCCTTCAATAATGAATGAAGACAACACTTAGGGGTCCGCCCCCCGAGACACACGCGGCGGCAAGACGGGCGCTCGTAGGGGGGGAGAGGGGGGGAGGAACAGGTGGGTGGGCGGGGCCGGGGGGGGGGATTTAGATTTGTCGCGGAGGGGCGATGGAGGTGATGTGAGCGGTGGAGGTGAGGGAGGGATATTAGATTTTCTTTCCACAAAATCGAGAGACGCACGAAGCCGTGAGGATAAGAGGGGGGTGGGTGGGGTGGGCGGGGGTGAGTCCAAGTCAAGCAGCATAGGGAGCAGAGACACACGAGAAGAAGAAGATAAGGCGCAAACAGACCGGGCGTAAAGCCCCCTCCCCCCTCCCATACATCCCCCTCCGCCCCCTATCGCGGGAGAACTCGTGAAACATTAATGCTAAGAGGCTGATGTGTTAGCGGGCGCCCACTGACATGACGAGACAAGTGTTAAGAGGACTGACAGCCACCCGGGGTGGTCACATTAATTATAGACCCTGTATCACGGGACACAAATGAAACTCTTACTCTCTCTTCACCTCCCGCTGTCTTCCTCGCTCTCTTGTCTCCGTCACTAACTTATCCCTCTTTCTCTTCCTGTCCGTCGATTAGGGTAGAATATTTCTGGTCTCTGCGACTACCTCGAAGAAACTTTGCCCAACGGAGTAGAACATCTGACTAGTGTTTCCTCTATTTGTAGACGGGAATCGAATAGACCATGTCTCCAAGACTGCATGACTAACTCTGCGTCTGTATTTCCATCAGATGCTCTCTTTGACCATCAGTGAGAGTAGATTTCTCTCGTTCTCCAAGTCTAACTGTTCCTTGTACGGGAGAACGCCTCTTCTCCACAATTATCTCTAACCCTCTTTGTCTATCTGAGTAGAACATCTCGTCTCCCACAACTATTTCCAACCCTCATTGTCTATCTGAGTAGAACATCTCTTCTTCACAACTATCTCAACCCTCTTTGTCTATTCTGAGTAGAACATCTCGTCTCCACTATTATCTCTAACCCTCTTTGTCTATCTAAGTAGAACATCTCGTCTCCACTACTATCTCTAACCCTCTTTGCCATAGCAGAGTAGAATATCTCTCGTCTTCACTACTATATCTAACCCTCTTTGTCTATCTGAGTAGAACATCTCGTCTCCACTACTATCTCTAACCCTCTTTGCCATAACGGACTACAATATCTCGTCTCCACTACTATCTCTAACCCTCTTTGCCATAACAGAGTAGAATATTCTCGTCTTCGCTACTATCTCTAACCCTCTTTGTCTATCTGAGTAGAACAATCTCGTCTCCACTACTATCTCTAACCCTCTTTGCCATAACGGAGTACAATATCTCGTCTCCACTACTATCTCTAACCCTCTTTGCCATAACAGAGTAGAATATCTCTCGTCTTCACTACTATCTCTAACCCTCTTTGTCTATCTGAGTAGAACATCTCGTCTCCACTACTATATCTAACCCTCTTTGCCATAACAAGATTAGAACATGTCTCGTTTCCACTACTATCTCTAACCCTCTTTGCCATAACAGGACTAGAATATCTTTCGTCTTCACTACTATCTCTAACCCTCCTTGCCATAACGGAGTACAATATCTCGTCTCCACTACTTATCTCTAACCCTCTTTGCCATAACGGAGTACAATATCTCGTCTCCACTACTATCTCTAACCCTCTTTGCCATAACAGAGTAGAATATCTCTCGTCTTCGCCACTATCTCTAACCCTCTTTGTCTATCTGAGTAGAACATCTCGTCTCCACTACTATCTCTAACCCTCTTTGCCAATAACGGAGTACAATATCTCGTCTCCACTACTATCTCTAACCCTCTTTGCCATAACAGAGTAGAATATCTCTCGTCTTCACTACTATCTCTAACCCTCTTTGCCATAACGGAGTACAATATCTCGTCTCCACTACTATCTCTAACCCTCTTTGCCATAACAGAGTAGAATATCTCTCGTCTTCGCCACTATCTCTAACCCTCTTTGTCTATCTGAGTAGAACATCTCGTCTCCACTACTATCTCTAACCCTCTTTGCCATAACGGAGTACAATATCTCGTCTCCACTACTATCTCTAACCCTCTTTGCCATAACAGAGTAGAATATCTCTCGTCTTCGCCACTATCTCTAACCCTCTTTGTCTATCTGAGTAGAACATCTCGTCTCCACTACTATCCTCTAGCCCTCCTTGCCATAACGGGCGTACAATATCTCGTCTCCACTACTATCTCTAACCCTCTTTGCCATAAACAGAGTAGAATATCTCTCGTCTTCGCCACTATCTCTAACCCTCTTTGTCTATCTGAGTAGAACATCTCGTCTCCACTACTATCTCTAACCTCTCTTGCCATAACGGAGTACAATATCTCGTCTACACTACTATCTCTAACCCTCTTTGCCATAACAGAGTAGCATATTCTCTCGTCTTCACTACTATCTCTAACCCTCTTTGCCATAACGGAGTACGAATATCTCGTCTCCACTACTATCTCTAACCCTCTTTGCCATAACAGAGTAGAATATCTCTCGTCTTCGCCACTATCTCTAACCCTCTTTGTGTATCTGAGTAGAACATCTCGTCTCCACTACTATCAATATCTCGTCTCCACTACTATCTCTAACCCTCTTTGCCATAACAGAGTAGAATATCTCTCGTCTTCGCCACTATCTCTAACCCTCTTTGTCTATCTGAGTAGAACATCTCGTCTCCACTACTATCTCTAACCCTCTTTGCCATAACGGAGTACAATATCTCGTCTCCACTACTATCTCTAACCCTCTTTGCCATAACAGAGTAGAATATCTCTCGTCTTCGCCACTATCTCTAACCCTCTTTGTCTATCTGAGTAGAACATCTCGTCTCCACTACTATCTCTAACCCTCTTTGCCATAACGGAGTACAATATCTCGTCTCCACTACTATCTCTAACCCTCTTTGTCTATCTGAGTAGAACATCTCGTCTCCACTACTATATCTAACCCTCTTTGCCATAACAGATTAGAACATGTCTCGTTTCCACTACTATGTCTAACCCTCTTTGCCATAACAGAGTAGAATATCTCTCGTCTTCACTACTATCTCTAACCCTCTTTGCCATAACAGATTAGAACATCTCTCGTTTCCACTACTATCTCTAACCCTCTTTGCCATAACAGAGTAGAATATCTCTCGTCTTCACTACTATCTCTAACCCTCTTTGTCTATCTAAGTAGAACATCTCGTCTCCACTACTATCTCTAACCCTCTTTGCCATAACAGAGTGGAATATCTCTCGTCTCCCCTACTATCTCTAACCCTATTTGTCATAACGGAGAAGAACATCTCTCGTCTCCACTACTATATCTAACCCTCTTTGCCATAACAGAGTAGAATATCTCTCGTCTTCGCCACTATCTCTAACCCTCTTTGTGTATCTGAGTAGAACATCTCGTCTCCACTACTATCTCTAACCCTCTTTGCCATAACGGAGTACAATATCTCGTCTCCACTACTATCTCTAACCCTCTTTGCCATAACAGAGTAGAATATCTCTCGTCTTCGCCACTATCTCTAACCCTCTTTGTCTATCTGAGTAGAACATCTCGTCTCCACTACTATCTCTAACCCTCTTTGCCATAACGGAGTACAATATCTCGTCTCCACTACTATCTCTAACCCTCTTTGCCATAACAGAGTAGAATATCTCTCGTCTTCGCCACTATCTCTAACCCTCTTTGTCTATCTGAGTAGAACATCTCGTCTCCACTACTATCTCTAACCCTCTTTGCCATAACGGAGTACAATATCTCGTCTCCACTACTATCTCTAACCCTCTTTGTCTATCTGAGTAGAACATCTCGTCTCCACTACTATATCTAACCCTCTTTGCCATAACAGATTAGAACATGTCTCGTTTCCACTACTATGTCTAACCTCTTTGCCATAACAGAGTAGAATATCTCTCGTCTTCACTACTATCTCTAACCCTCTTTGCCATAACAGATTAGAACATCTCTCGTTTCCACTACTATCTCTAACCCTCTTTGCCATAACAGAGTAGAATATCTCTCGTCTTCACTACTATCTCTAACCCTCTTTGTCTATCTAAGTAGAACATCTCGTCTCCACTACTATATCTAACCCTCTTTGCCATAACAGAGTGGAATATCTCTCGTCTCCCCTACTATCTCTAACCCTATTTGTCATAACGGAGAAGAACATCTCTCGTCTCCACTACTATATCTAACCCTCTTTGCCATAACGGAGTGGAACATCTCCTATTTCTGATGAGTCGCATTCCTTTTGTCTATCTGAATAGAACATCTCTTGTCTCCACTGTTATATCTAACCATCTGTGTCTGTTGGAGTAACACATGTTGTCTCCATGACAATGGTACGATACAGCCTGAGGGACTGAACGTCAATATAATCCAAACAGGTCTGTGTCACATTGATTTGTTTCCATGGTTCAGGAAATTTTGACAAAGTAAGCGAAATGGATAATCTCCACCGCCGCGTGGCGCCCCGGTCGCCGCACAATCACCACCGCCGCGTGGCGCCCCGGTCGCCGCACAATCACCACCGCCGCGTGGCGCCTAGGTCACTGTACAAGCGAACCATTTATATCAAAATTAATCAAGTTTTTCTCCCACCAAAGTTAGTTTTTTGACGAGAAAATAGATTTTGCACCAGGGGACCTTTTTCTATTTATATATGGCCAAAGATCCAGGGATACATGTCTTGCAAACAATAGTTTACTTCTCCCCCTAGTGTACAACCAGTGACAACACCGTCCATCGATAGACGTAGGTAGAGAGAGAGAACTAATGCCACGCGTCTTGAGGTTAGCAAGAAGATATGCCCTGAGTCACGTTGTTGCGAACCTCTGTCAACTTACCTTAAGACATAGCCTCATCCATCACCTAAACAACACCCTCCGCATATCATTAGCAAAGCAACCACACATTCGCTGAAAAGTTATGCGTCTCATATTAAGGACCATTTATTAATCGGTTATAAGGAATGTTGTGAAGCCTCATATTGTTATGTCTGCCACGCACGCACGGAATAGGTATTTAGCTTTCTTAAACTTTTACTTTGGATCGTCTGTATCTGTGTTGTAGAAATTCGAAATACCATATTTGCTGTTGTAAATAAATTATATAGTGCATATGAACTCAGAAACAATATGTTAGAATCAGTGTCGTTTTTAGCGTAACGTAACTGGCTTGTGTAACTGGCGTTTTTTTTTTTTTTTTTTTTTTTTGAGGTGGTCTCACATGCTAGCGACTGCCTAGCAGTCTTAATGTGAGTCTCCTCGGTCAGGCAACCCTATCTAATTTTTGTGTGTGTTTTTCTTTTTCTGTTTGTTTTGTTATGTATGCTTGACCCAATAAAACGATTCTGATTCTTCTATTCTGATTCTAAAAGGCTATGGGCAGTCATTTGTGATAACATAATCCTAGAGTAATAAAAAAAAAAACGCAGACGGCTCTGTTTTATAAACGACCCTTGAAATTAACTCAGGTCACCTGCATTCTACGGAGAGGAAGCCATTTTACCAACTACTTAAACTCAAGTCCAGAGCCACCCCCCGCCCCTCCCCCCACCCCCGGGAACATTTTTGCCCGATACTTTTTTGGCCGTTGGCTGTTGCATTGAAGCAAGTCGTTGTTTCTGTTGATATAACCACAGCATATACAGGGCAGTTCTTTGATAAAACCTGCGTCTGGTCTAAGCTGCATGAGTAGTATTTAGACTCCGAGCCGTCAAACAGGTTAGTTCCTGAACGCTCTGACGAAGTGAGGGATCGGGATTGGTGCTTAGTGCCACCTTTGTACACACATGGATTAATCGAGTGGACACGAACTCGGGATAAGAAACTGGAAAATTTCGTGTTGTAAAGCGCAGTAGTTTATTAAGCAAAGGACTGAGCAATAGGGCCAGGAAGGGGACTAATGTTTAAGGTAGTGTCGTTTTCCGAGGTGATTAAAATTCACCTACTTATGACTCGAGCACACCACATTACAGAAATATAATGTCGTGAGAGAACAATAGAGTGACGTCATCAGTGGATTTTACAGCATGAAGAGAGGGTCAATTATTGTGCACTCCCCCTTCCCCCCTCTCCCCCTCCCCTTTATAACCGGGAGTGTACATCTAGAGTCACCACCGCTAGACATGAGCGACCCAGCGTTGTTCTAGCGTGCCGGGTTCGACTCTCGTTGAGGAAAGCGAAAATGGGGATAAGATATGCGGATAAATTAATACCACTTAGACTTTATACCATGAGATAAAACAGTCACGTGCGCGGACTCCGGAAGCCATTATTTCACGACCGTCTTGGTCACTCGGTATTGTAGGGGGCGCCACTGATACTGTTTGATGTATCGCTGTAGTGCACGGAGTCCGTGCCTCACTCTGGCAGTAGTGTTGCCCCCCCCCCCAGCCACCATACCTTCTACCTCCCCCTCCTGCCGCCCCCCACCCCAGCAGCCCCCTTGGCCCTGCCACCCTCCCTGCCCCCCCCCCGCCTCCGGGACTGTTGGATGACCCTCGATGCCCACCGCTTGGATGGTCAAAGGCGCTCCCTGGCGGCAAACCAGTCACTTCCGGTGCTTGAGTTTCTGCTGTTTAGAGCGTGGCGCCACCTGGTGTGACGTCCGCGGCGCCCAGACGTCAGACGCGGAATGATAGGGGCGTCGGGGGGGGTGTTGTGGGGGGGGGGGGGGGGGTCCGGGGGGGGTCAGGTCACCACCCACATCGTTGACACCCGATGGTGTCAGATGAGTCTGGAGCAGGTCCACACACGGGGAGGGGGGTCGCTATAGGGGTAGGGGCGGGTGGGGGGGGGTGTTGTGGGGGGAGGGTGGTGTTGGGAGTTGGGGGGGGGGGGGGGGGAGAGAGGGCGCCAAGGGGTAACATAAAGGGGCGAGCGGATTGCCTGCATTAAACCACGGCCCAGTGGTCAAAGTCGCTCTCCGTGAGAGGGGAATGGACGAGCGACGCAACGGGAAACCCGCATTTTCCCCTCCTTGTCCCCTGTCCCCGGTCATCTGCCACCCCCCCCCCCCCTGCCAGACCCCTCCCACATTGTCGGGCTGTCCTTCCCCTCCGCCTGTCCCTCCTTTCTTCTCTCTATATTATCCCCTTCCCCTTCCCATTTGCGACCCTTTGCCGCTCGTACTATTACATTTGCCATTAATTTTTAACATCCCACCCATGACAAACCTTGACCCGTCCCAACCCTAGCTACCTTACCCCACCCGCCCCACCACCCGACCCACCCCACCTTCTACCTAACCCCACCAGCCCCACCATCCGACCAACCCCACCTTCTACCTGACCCTACCAGCCCCACCACCTACCTGAGCCCACCGACCCCACCACTTACCTGACCCCACCACCTACCTGACCCCACCCATCCCACAACCTACCTGACCTCACCGACCCCCATCACCCGACCAACCCCACCATCTACCTAACCCCACCAGCCCCACCACCCGACCAACCCCACCTTCTACCTGACCCCACCAGCCCCATCATCCGACCAACCCCACCTTCTACCTGACCCTACCAGCTCCACCACCTACCTGAGCCCACCGACCCCACCAGTTACCTGACCCCACCACCTACCTGACCTCACCGACCCCCACCACTCGACCAACCCCACCTTCTACCTGATCCCACCAACCCTTCCACTTACCAGACCCCACCAACCCCACCACCCACCTGACCGCACCAACCCCACCACCTACCTGACCCCACCAACCCCTTCACTTACCTGACCCCACCAATCCCACCACCTACCTGACCCCACCAACCCCTCCACTTACCTGACCCCACCAACCGACCCACCTACCTGACCCCACCAACCCTACCACCTATCTGAACCCACCAACCTCACCCTTTACCTGACCCCACCAACCCCAACTCCTACCTGACCTTACCAACCCGACCCTCTACCTGACCCCACCAAACCCACCCTCTACCTGCCCCACCACCTACCTGACCCCACCAACCCCACCACCCACCTTACCCCAACAACCCCACCCTCTACCTGACCCACCACCTTGACCCAACCAACCCCACCTCTACCTGACCCCACCATCTACCTGACACCACCATCCTCACCCTCTACCTGACCCCACCAACCCCACCCTCTACCTGACCCCACCAACCCCACCACCCACCTTACCCCAACAACCCCACCCTCTACCTGACCCACCACCTTGACCCAACCAACCCCACCTCTACCTGACCCCACCCCCTACCTGACCCCACCATCCCCACCCTCTACCTGACCCCACCACCGGCCGGACCCCACCAAATCCACCCTCTACCTGACCCCACCAACCTCATCACCTACCTGACCCCACCAACCCCACTCTCTACCTGACCCCGCCACCGACCTGACCCCACCAACCCCACCCTCTACCTGACCCCACCAAGCCCACCCTCTACCTAACCCCACCAACTCCATCCTCTACCTAACCCCACCAACTCCACCCTCTACCTGACCCCACCAACCCCACCACCTACTTGACCCAACCAACCCCACCCCCTACCTGACCCAACCAACCCACTTCCCACCTGACCCCACCAACCCCAAATCCTACCCGACCCCCCCCAACCCCACCTCTACCTGACCCAACCAACTCTACCTTCTACCTGACCCCACCAACCCACCACCTACCTGACCCCACCAACCCCACCCTCTACTTGATTCAACCAACCCCACCTCTACCTGACCCCACCAACCCCAACTCCTACCCAACCCCACCAACCCCACCTCTACCTGACCCCACCACCTACCTGACCCCACCAACCCCCCACCTACCTGACCCCACCAACCCCACCACCTACCTGACCCCACCATCTACCTGACCCCACCAACCCCACCACCTACCTGACCCCACCAACCCCACCACCTACCTGACCCCACTAACCCCCCACCTACCTGACCCCACCAACCCAACCACCTACCTGACCCCACCAACCCCAACTCCTACCCGACCCCGCCAACTCCACCCTCTACCTGACCCCACCAAACCCCACCACCTACTTGACCCAACCAACCCCACCCCCTACCTGACCCAACCAACCCACTTCCCACCTGACCCCACCAACCCCAAATCCTACCCGACCCCCCCAACCCCACCTCTACCTGACCCAACCAACTCTACCTTCTACCTGACCCCACCAACCCACCACCTACCTGACCCCACCAACCCCAACTCATACCTGACCCCACCAACCCCACCCTCTACTTGATCCAACCAACCCCACCTCTACCTGACTCCACCAACCCCAACTCCTACCCAACCCCACCAACCCCACCTCTACCTGACCCCACCACCTACCTGACCCCACCAACCCCACCACCTACCTGACCCCACCAACCCCCCACCTACCTGACCCCACCAACCCAACCACCTACCTGACCCCACCAACCCCAACTCCTACCCGACCCCGCCAACTCCACCCTCTACCTGACCCCACCAACCCTACCACCTACCTGACCCCACCAACCCCACCCTCTACCTGACCCCACCAACCCTACAACCTACCTGATCCCACTAACACCACCACCTGCCTGACCCCACCAACCCCACCTTCTACCTGAACCCAACAGCTCTACCCTTTACCTGACCCACCACCTTGACCGAACCAACCCCACCTCTACCTGACCGCACCATCTACCTGAGACCACCATCCTCACCAACCACCTGACCCCACCATCTACCTACCCCATCACCTACCTGACCCCACCAACCCCACCACCTACCTGAGCCCACCGACCCCACCACTTACCTGACCCCACCACCTACCTGACCCCACCCACCCCACAACCTACTTGACCTCACCGACCCCCACCACTCGACCAACCCCACCTTCTACCTGACCCCACCAACCCCTCCACTTACTAGACCCCACCAACCCCACCACCCACCTGACCACACCAACCCCACCACCTACCTGACCCCACCAACCCCTCCACTTACATGACCCCACCAACTCCACCACCTACCTGACCCCACCAACCCCTCCACTTATCTGACCCCACCAACCGACCCACCTACCTGACCCCACCAACCCTACCACCTACCTGAACCCACCAACCTCACCCTCTACCTGAACCCCACCAACCCCAACTCCTACCTGACCTTACCAACTCGACCCTCTATCTGACCCCACCAACCCCACCCTCCACCTGACCCCACCAACCCCAACTCCTACCTGACCTTACCAACCCGACCCTCTATCTGACTCCACCTACCCCACCCTCTACCTGCCCCACCACCTACCTGACCCCACCAACCCAACCACCCACCTTACCCCAACAACCCCACCCTCTACCTGACCCATCACCTTGACCCAACCAACCCCACCTCTACCTGACCCCACCCCCTATCTGACCCCACCATCCCCACCAAACTACCTGACCCCACCACCTACCTGACACCACCAACACCACCCTCTACCTGACCCCACCACCTACCTGACACCACCAACACCACCCTCTACCTGACCCCACCAACCCCATCACCTACCTGACCCCACCAACCCCACTCTCTACCTGACCCCGCCACCGACCAGACCCCACCAACCCCACCCTCTACCTGACCCCACCAAGCCCACCCTCTATCTAACCCCACCAACTACATCCTCTACCTAACCCCACCAACTCCACCCTCTACCTGACCCCACCAACCCCACCACCTACCTGACCCCACCAACCCCACCACCTACTTGACCCCACCAACCCCACCACCTACCTGACCCCACCAAGCCCACCCTCTACCTGACCCCACCAACCCCACCACCTACCTGACCCCACCAACCCCACCACCTACCCGACCCCACCACCTACCTGACCCCACCCCCTACCTGACCCCACCAAGCCCACCCTCTACCTGACCCCACCAACCCCACCACCTACCTGACCCCACCAACCCCACCACCTACCTGACCCCACCAACCCCACCACCTACCTGACCCCACCAAGCCCACCCTCTACCTGACCCCACCAACCCCACCACCTACCTGACCCCACCAAGCCCACCCTCTACCTGACCCCACCAACCCCACCACCTACCCGACCCCACCAACCCCACCACCTACCTGACCCCACCCCCTACCTGACCCCACCAAGAATACCCTCTACATGAACCCACCAACCCCACCACCTACCTGACCCCACCAACCCCACCACCTACCTGACCCCACCAACCCCACCACCTACCTGACCCCACCAAGCCCACCCTCTACCTGACCCCACCAACCCTACCACCTACCTGACCCCACCAACCCCACCACCTACCTGACCCCACCAACCCTACCACCTACCTGACCCCACCAACCCCACCACCTACCTGACCCCACCAACCCCACCACCTATCTGACCCCACCAACCCCACCACCTACCTGACCCCACTCACATCACCATCTACCTGACCCCACCACCTCTATACCACGCGTTCCTCCGTCCAGCTCTTCCCTGTCCCCCGCTCCATCCCAGCTCCTCGCGTCTCGTCCCAGCCCGTCCCACCCTGACCCACCCCGCCTTAGCCCACCCCACCTCGCCCTCTCCCGCCTCACCCCCGCTCCTCTTCGCCCTACGCCGCCCTCCCCCGCCCCGCCCCGCCCTAACCCACCCCACCTCGTTCCACCCAGCCACACCCCGCCCCATCCCGACGCGCCCCACCCGACGCGCCCCGCCCCCCCACCTACCCCCCCCCTTCCCCCCAACCCCGTCCCATCCCAAACGCCTCCCTGGGTCCGACTTTTCACTTTCCGGATATGGGTGGTGGCTGGGTAGCTCGGCAAGGCGTGGCAGGCACACGGGCGGGACAGGGGCGGGGGAAGGGGGGTGGGGGAGGCCCTGGATACCGCCGGGGGATGACCCGGGGGATAGGGGCCGGGCGGTGTCGGCTGCGGATCAAAGACTAAACCCGACGCAGGCGGCGAGAGCTGCAACAACTCACGGCCAGATAAGACACGTAGCCCGCATGACAGATCGCGCCCTGGGGACGAACCGGTCCATCTAATTAGCGAAATGTTGACCAAACGATTAGCCCCCGATGTCCTCGGCCGATCTATCATGGGGGGAGACATCAATGCCTCCCGCCGACTCCGCTCATACCTTCGCGCCATAAACGGGTCGGGGAGCCGTGCAGGGTTAGGAGGAGATTGGGGGGTAGATAGGTGGGAGGGTCAGGGACGGGGCGGGGCGGGGACCGGGGGCGGCGGCGGGATGGAGTCGGGAGGCGGGTGGTTGGGGAGGGGGGCAGGAGGTTCGCGACCCTCCATGACTTCTCCTCGCCCGGGTTGCCACCAGGGGGAGCCCCTGTGACACCCTTGCTGGTGCGATAAGCGCCGACCGACAAGCGGCGAGCCGGCGCATCATAAAACACAAACAAAACGCCCCCAGTGGCAACAATTAGAATCCATTACGGGCAGAACGAACGGGCCATGGCTGGGACGGGGAAAAGCTATGTGCGCTTGGGGGGCGCCAACCAGCCACTACTCATTGTGTAGCTCATCACTTTGACCCGACCCCGTGAACCTGTAACTTCCTCTCCATAGGAGATCCCAGTACCTTTCACCCACGCCCCACCCCCACCCGTCCACTTTACCCTCCCCGACCCCCACCTTATCCTCCCCCGCACCCCTCCGCAGTTGCCCCGCTGGCAATGAAGCGCAGTCGTTCCTCGGTGATAGCAGTTGAGGGGTCTAGTGGTGATACTTCGGACACCATGGCAACGGGTCCCGTCGCCTAGATCCGTGTCAGTGATATTTTCGTGGCCATATTTCCCGGCCTTTTTACGATGAGGATACTTTTTGTTCGTCATAATTATCTCCGTTTGTTCGGGTCTGGAACTCTCAGGATACGTGATTGCCAAAAATCTGATAAAGGAACGTGTGAACGAAAATATAATACAATAGATTCTTGTTATATTCACGTATCTGTTAAAGGTCAGTAGTCATACAGCTTGGTCAATAGAAATGTTGACGAGATATATAGGCTGTAACTTCTATGTGCGGGGCTAAATCTTGAAATTAAATATATCTGGTAAAGTAAGGTAAAAATCTGTTGACACATTGTTATCACCATATCATATAAACTACAAACGCGGAAAAGGTGCTTTAGGAAACTCTCTGTCGTTATCACAATGAGAGTCAGGAATCGTTTTCTTACCCTGTCAATGTCTCAGTGGACGCAGCTTGTAAAATATCATTATTCTTTTTTCTTAAGACAGATTTAACAATATTTTTGTCTTGGATACTTCATAATTGTTATATATTTATGTAATGGCTTCATTGTATCCATAAGCGGACATGACACATGCCAAGAATGCCTTGCATTCTGTATCTTTTATCCTAACATCGCTGCTCGCGTGAAAGATAAAACCTCGACGGCAAAGAAGAAAAAATAGCAGGTGTCCTCGAGTTTCTTGCTTTCACATCTTTCTTTGCAGAGCCTGCTACTAACATTACATCTCTCGCCGCCGATCCCGCCAAAAGCTACGAGAATCTCGCGCGCTGCTCGTCGCGGCAGACGACATTTCGCACGCGACTGTCTCATCGTTTGTTCGCCGTCGGAAATTCTGCCCGCTACCTGCCTCGGTCCATCTCGTCTGTGGACTTCCGGCCGCGTCCGTTGGGACACCCCTAGCGGCACTTAAAGCTGGGTCGCGTTGCATGTGAAGATGCGACATTCGTCGCACTCGGTCCCGATCTCGTCCTGACGGGGATGGCAGTCGGGGTGATATTGTGCTAATGGAGGTGAGCTGTAAATGCACAAAGACGCCCCGCGGAGCCATTACTGTGTATGAACAACTGTAGCGAGGCTTGGGCGGCCACCATCCAACACCCACCCCTTATCTCCCTTCCTCCCTCCCTCCCTCCCCTCAATCAACCCCTCAACACCCCCCCCCTGCCCTTCCTTCCCGCCGCCACCCACTCTATTCGGACCCCTCCCCCAAAACCTGCTGAATGCCACCATCCGCCCGGCGTCGTTCGGGACATCAGCAGAGTTGTGGAAATCCGAGATCCCTTACATTATTCAAGCGCTCACGACATCTGCAGGCCGGTGGAGGGGTGGAGGAAAGAGTGGACGTGGGGTAACGGGGGGTGGGGGAGGTAGCTAGATTGTCGCCTCCTGGTCCCAGTAACCGCCAACTATAGCCTCATCTTACAGCTGTCGAGGGTTGTGGAAGCGATGATGACGAGATCGCATGTCTTCCGTCGATGTATCGCCGACGAGCAGTAGTTCTCACAGCCCATGGAATCAATGTCAACACCTTGTGACCCCTCGACCCCTCCCCCCCGCCACACTCCCTCCCTTACCCCCGCCCCACCTCACCCACACACACACACCACTCTCCCTCCCTTACCCCCGCCCCAACACCCCTCACCCACCCCCACCCCCATGCTCCCCCACCCACCCTTTGACGCGTTGCTGTGGACAAAGTGTCAGAGGCAAAGCTCAGCTGTTAAGGAAGTCTAAGATTAAGAATGGTATATCATTCTCTGTTGGTGGCTCTGGGCCGATCGGGAGGCCGTTATAACGGATCCACGACACGTCATCCTCCAGGCGTCTCCACTCACCAGGTGGCGTTCCTCAGGGCCGTGGCTGGAATTTGAAACATTGTGGCGAAGATGTTTTGTCATGGTATAAAAAAGTAGAATTATTAATAAATGTCTGTATGAAAAAAACAATGCTAAACCTCATTTTAAATGACAAAGACAAATTATAATGCAATTGTCCCTATATTTCATATACATGTATACAATATATATAAAATATAAGCGACACCCAAATTGGGTGCGCATGCAGCTCGCTTGTCTACTAGTCGCTGGTATATCCGGAACAAATCGTGTTTTACAGTTATAATGCAGATCTTTAAATGTTGGATTATGTCAGAGGAGACACCCCAAAGTAAGATTATCACCGTAGTCTAACATTCCAAGTGAAAACAGTTGTCACGTGACACCGGTTGATAATTTCGAATACATAATGATGACACGATTTCAAAAATTCTTCATTGAAATATTAATATCATTATTCGCCAGAAAGTTTCTACCCAGGCAGGTGCAGGTACATATGAAGCCTGCTGAATCATGCATATTTTCCATGAGGGGGCAGTACACTGGCCCCGTGAGGACGCTAATCGGCTAATCAGAATGTGAGCTTGTTTGTTCCTTGTACCAGAAGAAACCCGTTCCTAACGAAATAATAGTAAATAATGATTCACTAGCTAAGTCAGCATTCACAATAATTGTTACATTTTATTGTAAGTTTGATTTGATGATCATACGTTACATTGTTATAAGCTTCTTGAAATCAATACAGCTTATACCAAAACGATAACTACATGTACCAGATTTGTACAACCGTGGTGGAACTACATGCCCACAGAAACCCACCAAAAGGAAGGATGTAGGCCATGCCATTGCTCCATGGTTCTGTACAGAGCAGCCATTCATTCCATAGCAGCGCACGTACACAGCCGTTGACACGCGCGGAGCAGACGACAACCGTCACATCCCGAAAAGGGCGGGAGGAGATTCGGCGGGAAAGAGATTGGGCGCGAAGTCCTGCAGCTTGATTAGATTGCGGCCGGCTGGAAACACGAAGCGGAACGACACCTATGGGAGAGTGGACTCCTCGAGGCTGGGTCCCTGAGCGTCGTGATGGGCCGTCCGGCGCCTCACGGCCACTTCTCGGCGACTTCTCTTCATAGGCCCCTATTACTGGCATCTTAAAGCAGATTTTACTGGCCTGGAGTCAATTCTCCCACCCGTCGTGTGGCATGAAACCAAGCATCGAGAGAACGCCTGATGTTGGCTGTGTGCGTAGCAGACATTTGTTTTTTTTTCTTTGGCTTATTTCGGGAAATCTATTTAAAATGAATATATGAATATTTAAGTTGTTTTTTAATGAATTTCTGCATTCAAATAATGGCAGATATATTTTGGCAGCAGAGTACGATGTGTGGCGTGTTTAGATATTGCTACACCAATGAAGACCCTATGCCGACAGTGTCGAAAGTGTACCGTTACAGATATAGGAAGGGTCGGATTGGCTGTGCACATGAAAAGACGACAATGACTTGTTTCTATATTCTCCATATGAGTCATATTTCCTCCACCAGTTCGCCATGGCAATATTTGTCCGCGAGGACCACTACTAGGCCAGGCCATGTTATTTAGTGGTTAAACACATCTATGTGAGGGCGCCGTTATTACAGGTTATGTTTCGGATGTCCCTGGTCATCAAACTTGGGTCGGTCAGTCGGCAAAAAAAGAAAAAAAAAAGAAAACAAAAAAGCTGGGGTCGGAGCATCGGTCGTAAAAAACAAAAAATAAAACGCTTTTTGGTCGGGACATGAGAAACATACAATATACTAACAACACCCTTACGCTTAATCTGATTAGTTCATGTCGGGAACACCTTCTATGTAATGTGTATGCAAGGAAAACTGTTGCCGGGGTATATGCGCATGAATATTCCCCCTTTTAGTGCCATCCTAGGCGAAAATACTGACGCAGCATATGAAGGTATGTAAGCTTAAAAGTATCAATGGAGACATGCCTTTAATTTTTGTCTGCGTT
>OZ025258.1:26371971-26432546 GCA_964019135.1 Arenicola marina | reverse complement strand
AGCCGTTTTACGGTACTTAGTCTGTAGGGGGCGCTGCTGCATCACCGGCGCTGAGTACAAAGCGCCTCGTCTCCCCTAAGACGTGTCAGTCTCGGAGAGGCGATTATGGTCGCGGAGGGTGGGGCGGGGGGGGGGCGGCGGGAGGTGATGGGGGGTCAGGGTAGTTATCCCTTTTGTAGTGAACGCCAATCAAAACTCTGATTAAGTTATGCACGATCAGCCATCTGAAGTCTTAATAAGTCCCCCCGTCTCGGCCCTGGAGGCCGTAAGATGGCGTGGCGATCGGCGGGATTTCCGTCTTCAAAGAGATAAACGTTCCTTCTTTTAGTATTAGCCCTGCTGGGGAGAAAATTACCCAGCTGTGATCACGTCGAGCTGTGGTTTTGGCGCCGGAGAGATAATGTTGACGAGCAAGTGGGTGTCAGCATTGATGCGTGCGGGGTGGGTGGCAAGTTGGGGGGAGAGGGGTCGAATAGGTCAACTTTGCCGCTTAACATAAAATGTCATGTCGCATGTTTATTGGTGGTAAAAGTGATGTTATTTATCATATCATGACGTCGTTTATGTGTAACGTCATACAATTTGATTCTCAAAAATTAATGTCAGTGTGACCTTGATCTACTATGATGTACATCATGTCATTTTCAGTGTCGTAATTTACGTCATCGCTCCCCTCGTAAATTGTTCTTACTTACAAGTTACAGTCGTCATTTACGTCACTATCACTCTGTAGTGAATGGTCATTATACCAAACTGTCGTAAATGGTCATTATACCACACTGTCGTAAATGGTCATTATACCACACTGTCGTAAATGGTCATTATACCACACTGTCGTAAATGGTCATACCACACTCTCGTAAATGGTCATTATACCACACTGTCGTAAATGGTTATTATACCACACTGTCGTAAATAGTCATACCACACTGTCGTAAATGGTCATACCACACTGTCGTAAATGGTCATTATAGCACACTGTCGTAAATGGTCATTATACCACACTCTCATCAGTTACGTTTTTGTCTCTGACCCACGTACCAGGATTGGTCAGTACGAGGTAATCTACACCGTGTGACGTCGGTACTGTATCACACAATGCTCCTTCAGTTGGCCAGGTATATCTGTACGTACATCAACACTGACTTCCATATGTCCATATGCCTTGTCTTTGCTGCCACCTTCCTTGTTGTCGTCGTGGAGCATTAGGACGGGGCGCCGGTTAGGGGGGGGGGGGGAGGGGAGGATCGGAGGGAAGGATGTGGCTTAGCTTTAATCATAAAGCAAATCGTGTGTCTGCTCGATTAACGTGCCGAGACGAACCAAGTGAACGTGACACTTACAGCCCCCCCCCCCCCATCCACCCGTGACATACTCCCCCCCCCCCAACTCTCCTGCCGCGTGTGTCTCCCGCAACCCCCACCCCGCCTGCTGGGCCCGCTGGCGCCCACCGATCCTCCTCCCCGCCCCACGCCCCACACCCCCACACTCACCCTGGTTCCAGGGCGGCATGAGCACGCCAAGTGTGATTACAGAAGGCCCGGAAATTACTGTGGCGAGAGTTTTTGTCCCTATATGGGATGGGTGAACAGGGAGACTGAGGAGGGAGGTGGGGGAGGGGGTGTGGGAGGGCGAGGGGGAGGGGGTGTGGGAGGGCGAGGGGGAGGGGGTATGGGAGGGCGAGGGGGGGGGGATGGGGGGAGGTGCCATCGGGGGTGGTCCGAAGGGGGCGGGGCCTGCCTTGTCAGGCGCTGGGGATGAATAATCACTCGACTTGTCAAATAAATAAATATCTCCGGTCCCTCTCGCCACCCCCGCCTGGCCCCCGCCTCCCCAGCCACCCCCGCCTAGCCCCCGCCACCCCAGCCGCCCCCGCCCCCCACCCACACCCCCGCCTGGCTGGCCAACCCGCCGTTTCCCGCCACTGGGCGTCGCTGTGTCGTCTGCCCCGGGTCACAACGGGGAACATGTGTTGAGGGATTAGATGACAAAAGCCCTGAAGTCTGAAGGCTCCGGCTTTTACAGGCAAATGGATTTGCTCCGACCGGGACCATAGCCCGGGGATACAACCCCACACTCACCCACCCTCCCAGAATGGGGCGAGCTGGGGGGGGGGGGTGATAGCTGGGGGTACCACCTCACACCCACCCACCCTCCAAGAATGGGCGAGGGGGGTTGATAGCTGGGGATACCACCCCACACCCACCCACCTCCGAAAGGGGGGGGGGGTGGTGGGCGGAACAGGGGGAAGGGTGATAGCCTGGAGATGCCACCTCACACCCACCCATCTCCGAAAAGGGGGGGTGGGGGAACTATGAGGGGTGATAGCCTGGGGATGCCCCGCCCCCCACCCGCACCCCCAAAGAAGGGGGTAGCAGGTGGTGGGTGGGGTGGGGGAGGGGGGTGAAAGCCTGGGGTAAACCTGGATACCACCCCATACCCATCAAACCGGGGGGTTGGGGGGCGAGGGGTAAAGGCGGGATTTGGTGAAGGGGGAGTATCATTGGTGCGGATCCAGGGAGGGAGGGAGGGGAGGCGGAGATGGAAAGGGAGGAGTGGGAGGGGAGAGGAGGCTGGGGATGACAGGGGGTGGGGGGGAGGAGGTGGGGGATGATGGGCTGGTAGGTAGCATTACGGACGGTTAGATTGGGATGGAGCTATGACTACAGAACAAATGGGCGGTGCTAGAGGGCAGCGCGGGGATCACGAGCTGAAGCAGTTAAAGTCTTTCCGAACACACGCTCTTCAAAGCCCATTCCTTCCTTCGGGATCAAGCAAGTAAGCTCGGCGGCGGCGTGGGGGCGATGGGTATAGGCGGGGGGGGGGGGCGCCGACATCACAGAAGGTTATTCAGTCCGAACCTCCCGTTTATCTGCCAGCCCCCCACCCCCCCCCCCCCCCCACCCCCGCCATGCTGGTAGGCAGCGTCACTTAACAGATAGAACAATGGCTGCTTTAACTAAAGCTCGCCATTGTCAAGTGAGCGATTGAATATTGATGTCGAATTACGCGTGTCCGCCGTCAACTACAAGGCACTCCACCTCGTGTGCGGATGAGGGGGATGAGGGTGATGAGGAGGAGGATGAAGGTGATGAGGAGGAGGAGGGTGCTGAGTGACCCTTCAAATCATAGGGAAATTAATGAATACTTGAAAACGCGCTCTAGTTTACATGCCTCCAAAATGTCGCCGCTAGTTTCAGTAATAAACTGACCCCTGATTTCGTCTTGTGTTCGTTTTGGGACCCCCCTCCCCCCCACCCCTTCTTGGCTCCACATACTCACAGAGCAACCAGCTAAAGTGAACAATATCAGAAGTTAATTTGTATCATAATTTCTTTGTAAATGACTTTTTTCAGTTGAAAATGTATTGTTTTGCGAATTGTATAGTTTAGCGTTGGTGGTTTGAAATATTTGTTGCTGAAGGCTAGACCACAACATTTTTCTCTCTCGTACCGAGAAAACGTCATCAGAGAGACGCCAGGAAATGTAAACATCTTTATTTGTTTAAGCAATTCGCCCCCATCACTTTAAACAACCTGGGACATAACTATTATGACAATTGTAATGCGGAAGAAATATGTTGTGTAATATATCTTGGCGATGTTGAATATGTTTTGAATAAATTCTAATTAGAATTAAATTCAATGCAAACAAATTTGGATTCCTTCTCCGCGTAAAACATTGACCGGCGTATTTTTCATTCACTAGCAACACTTAGCTCATTATAACGGTCGTTCTCTCTCAATAGAGATGTTCGCATTTGCGTTGACCAACCTTTCTACTATTTATAGCATGTTTCTGATTGCCTGAATCCGGGGGACCTTGCTGGTTCAGTTAGCCCAATAGACAGCAGATCAATTGGTACCGGGTTCAGTCAGCCCAAAAGACAGCAGATCAATTGGTACTGGGTCCAGTTAGCCCAATAGACAGCAGATCAATCGGTACTGGATCCAGTTAGCCCAATAGACAGCGGATCAATTGGTACTGGGTCCAGTTAGCCCAATAGACAGCAGATCAATTGGTACTGGGTCCAGTTAGCCCAATAGACAGCAGATCAATCGGTACTGGATCCAGTTAGCCCAATAGACAGCAGATCAATTGGTACTGGGTCCAGTTAGCCCAATAGACAGCAGATCAATTGGTCCTGGGTTCAGTTAGCCCAATAGACAGCAGATCAATTGGTACTGGGTCCAGTTAGCCCAATAGACAGCAGATCAATCGGTACTGGATCCAGTTAGCCCAATTAACAGCAGATCAATTGGTACTGGGTCCAGTTAGCCCAATAGACAGCAGATCAATTGGTACTGGGTCCAGTTAGCCCAATAGACAGCAGATCAATTGGTACTGGGTCCAGTTAGCCCAATAGACAGCAGATCAATTGGTACTGGACCCAGTTAGCCCTATAGACAGCAGATCAATTGGTACTGGGTTCAGTTAGCCCAATAGACAGCAGATCAATTGGTACTGAGTCCAGTTAGCCCAATAGACAGCAGATCAATTGGTACTGGGTTCAGTTAGCCCAATAGACAGCAGATCAATTGGTACTGGGTCCAGTTAGCCCAATAGACAGCAGATCAATTGGTACTGGGTCCAGTTAGCCCAATAGACAGCAGATCAATTGGTACTGGGTTCAGTTAGCCCAATAGACAGCAGATCAATTGGTACTGGGTTCAGTTAGCCCAATAGACAGCAGATCAATTGGTACTGGGTTCAGTTAGCCCAATAGACAGCAGATCAATTGATACTGGGTCCAGTTAGCCCAATAGACAGCAGATCAATTGGTACTGGGTTCAGTTAGCCCAATAGACAGCAGATCAATTGGTACGGGGTCCAGTTAGCCCAATAGACAGCAGATCAATTGGTACTGGGTTCAGTTAGCCCAATAGACAGCAGATCAATTGGTACTGGGTCCAGTTAGCCCAATAGACAGCAGATCAATTGGTACGGGGTCCAGTTAGCCCAATAGACAGCAGATCAATTGGTACTGGGTCCAGTTAGCCCAATAGACAGCAGATCAATTGGTACTGGGTCCAGTTGGCCCAATAGACAGCAGATCAATTGGTACTGGGTTCAGTTAGCCCAATAGACAGCAGATCAATTGGTACTGGGTCCAGTTGGCCCAATAGACAGCAGATCAATTGGTACTGGGTTCAGTTAGCCCAATAGACAGCAGATCAATTGGTACTGGGTCCAGTTAGCCCAATAGACAGCAGATCAATTGGTACTGGGTTCAGTTAGCCCAATAGACAGCAGATCAATTGGTACTGGGTCCAGTTAGCCCAATAGACAGCAGATCAATTGGTACTGGGTCCAGTTAGCCCAATAGACAGCAGATCAATTGGTACTGGGTCCAGTTAGCCCAGTAGACAGCAGATCAATTGGTACTGGGTTCAGTTAGCCCAATAGACAGCAGATCAATTGGTACTGGGTCCAGTTAGCCCAATAGACAGCAGATCAATTGGTACTGGGTTCAGTTAGCCCAATAGACAGCAGATCAATAGGTACTGGGTCCAGTTAGCCCAGTAGACAACAGATCAATTAGTACTGGGTCCAGTTAGCCCAATAGACAGCAGATCAATTGGTACTGGGTCCAGTTAGCCCAGTAGGCAGCAGATCAATTGGTACTGGGTCCAGTTAGCCCAATAGACAGCAGATCAATTGGTACTGGGTCCAGTTAGCCCAGTAGACAGCAGATCAATTGGTACTGGGTCCAGTTAGCCCATTAGACAGCAGATCAATCGGTACTGGGTCCAGTTAGCCCAATAGACAGCAGATCAATTGGTACTGGGTTCAGTTAGCCCAATAGACAGCAGATCAATTGGTACTGGGTCCAGTTAGCCCAGTAGACAGCAGATCAATTGGTACTGGGTCCAGTTAGCCCAATAGACAGCAGATCAATCGGTACTGGGTCCAGTTAGCCCAATAGACAGCAGATCAATTGGTACTGGGTCCAGTTAGCCCAATAGACAGCAGATCAATTGGTACTGGGTTCAGTTAGCCCAATAGACAGCAGATCAATTGGTACTGGGTTCAGTTAGCCCAATAGACAGCAGATCAATTGGTACTGGGTTCAGTTAGCCCAATAGACAGCAGATCAATTGGTACTGGGTTCAGTTAGCCCAATAGACAGCAGATCAATCGGTACTGGGTCCAGTTAGCCCAATAGACAGCAGATCAATTGGTACTGGGTTCAGTTAGCCCAATAGACAGCAGATCAATTGGTACTGGGTCCAGTTAGCCCAGTAGACAGCAGATCAATTGGTACTGGGTCCAGTTAGCCCAATAGACAGCAGATCAATCGGTACTGGGTCCAGTTAGCCCAATAGACAGCAGATCAATTGGTACTGGGTCCAGTTAGCCCAATAGACAGCAGATCAATTGGTACTGGGTTCAGTTAGCCCAATAGACAGCAGATCAATTGGTACTGGGTTCAGTTAGCCCAATAGACAGCAGATCAATTGGTACTGGGTTAGAATCCGGACACCTAACCTGTGCACTGTTTCTTTCATTCATCCTTCATCGTTCCGAGACGTTCCTTGGCCCAATTTAGCGCTCGCGTGCCCAAAAATGTGTTCCTAAAACACCCATTCATTCATTAATAATTACCCCATTATCACTCATAACGTGCAGGAAGGTGGCACAAAACACCCACGAGTCAACCTATGCGTATTTCATTGCAGAGTTCCAAAGATCTACTTCGGCACTCGGACCCACAAGCAAGTCGCTCAGATTGCCCGAGAGTTGGGCAAGACAGCTTACAAACACACCAAGTGAGCAATAGTCTAGCCTATCCTATCGACCCATGCCTGGTGACCTTGACATTGATGGTCTTCATCTCGGTGGCGCATTTTTGGTCTCCTGACCTTGCCCTTGGTATATGAGTTTTTTGCGATTAACCGCCCCCCCCCCTAACCCCCCTTCTTGTATTGACATTTAACACTGGCCGTCATCTTTGCCAGACACTGTTCGGTTAATCACACAGCAAACAGCAGTTAATCATGAGCAAACCCAGCAATATATGACCTTGAATCATGTATTATAAATCTGTATCTGTTTTTGTTTTTTTGAAATATACCCATGGCAAAAAGAAGCTGACCACAAATTTTATTCAGACACTTCATATTATTATACTCACTTTTTCCAAGCAACTAATGGTTATGGGGATAAATTGCTAGACATGTCCTTTGGTCACGGATCGTAATATTGTGACACTCTAGTATTATTATTTCTCTTACTATGTGTGTCGGCTATATGACTATCCCTCTTTTTATTGCGATATAACTTTAACTGTAACAATTGGTGTGTTGCTTTTTTTTATGAGTATACATAGAGCTACAAACTGCGCTCCAGTTAACTGTAGATCAGTGTGTTAAAGCTGCTCATACAGCATTTTTCGCATAAATTATGATTTTTGAAATATTATGTAAAAAGGTTCTGGGCATATTGTCTGACTGAGTGTTAACTCTGTGAGAAGTTGATGTGTTATCATATGTTAAAAGGTAAACAAATACTGTCAATACTGCGAATTTTAATGACGTAGGACACAAGAAAGCTACATTTTCCCACCAATTTGACCTGCACCAATTTGCCTCCTAAAACTGGCTTAAACGTCCGGTTATATTTATGGCATACAATATATGTATATTCTCCAGTAAAGAAACAAAACTTTTTCTCAAGAAACATACTGCTGTATGAGTTACTTTAACGGTGATCTGTGAGCAAAACTAAAACAAATTATCGGGATATATAACAATGGGGGATTTCTTTTTTTCCTGAATATACATAGAGCAAAAGACTGCGCTCGAGTTGTACATCAGAACTAGAACAAATGGTCCGCAAGAGTTCGGGTCCAAGGATGAGCGGGGGCCGGCCCGGTAGCTCAGTGGGCTAAAGCGCTCGCATTGAGTGCTCACGCCACCTGAACACCTAACGGCACGTGGGTCGGTAGTTCGCGCCCCGCTGTGGCCATGTCTGTGTGGTCGCAAGATAAAGATCCCATGTCCTTCTCCACAAAGAGAAGGGGGTTACCCCCGGGGACATGGCTCCACTCTCCCTTCCTTCTCCCATTGACACGATATGACAAGCAGTGGTTAAAGCGTCCTGAATATACAACCAACCAACCAAGGATGAGCATGTGAGTGTGACATTGTCTAATTCTGGATCCCCCCCACCCCTCGCCGCTGCCCCGCTCCGGAAGGATGTGCATCCTGTCGAGCCGGAAGCACACGTGTATCGATCCAGAAGTCTCACAAAGCAAGAACCTCTCCGAGGAGTGCAAGAACAAACTGGACGTGAGTTGACCCATTTATTCATCTATTTATTTTATTATTTATTTACGTATTTGAAAATTGTTTATGCTTTACTTTTTTCTTTTTCTTTACGTATTTATTTTCATGTTTCATATTTGATATTTCATATCAATTTGTGAAGTCTGTGGAACAAAGTACTTGAATAGTGCTTATGCTACTGTTAAAACCTGGATTCAAAGATACACTGATTCAGTATGATGAATTATGATGTTCAGTTTGACAAATAATTTGTGGGAAGATCTCTCTCTAAATGTAAACTTCTTGCACTTGGCAATTGTTTAATGACGAATTATAGATGGAATTCTTCATATTTGTATAATATTCGAATTAATATTTGCCCCATATGGTAGATAACTTTGTTTTAAACCCTCTCATACTCGCAGTGCAATCCACATCCACTTCCCCCATGGCGCCCGCTGTACCTCTGTAGCTCACTGGGCAGCGTTCTAAAAGGGAAACAAGCTGACTACCAACCGACCCGGGTTCAGTGAAATCCCTCAGCAATTAGCCCGGCATTAGAAACGAGGGTTGCTTCGCTTATTGATCAACGTTAATCCCGCACTTCTACGTGTTGTGCCCCCACAGGAATTTGGCTGCAGGTTTTACGTGTTGCGTCCCCCACAGGGCTTTGGCTGCAGGTTCTCCGTGTTGTGTCCCCCACAGGGCTTTGGCTGCAGATTCTACGTGTTGTGTCCCTCACAGGGCTTTGGCTGCAGGTTCTCCGTGTTGTGTCCCCCACAGGGCTTTGGCTGCAGGTTCTCCGTGTTGCGTCCCCCACAGGGCTTTGGCTGCAGGTTCTCCGTGTTGTGTCCCCCACAGGGCTTTGGCTGCAGATTCTACGTGTTGTGTCCCTCACAGGGCTTTGGCTGCAGGTTCTCCGTGTTGTGTCCCCCACAGGGCTTTGGCTGCAGGTTCTCCGTGTTGTGTCCCCCACAGGGCTTTGGCTGCAGGTTCTCCGTGTTGTGTCCCCCACAGGGCTTTGGTTGCAGGTTCTCCGTGTTGTGTCCCCCACAGGGCTTTGGCTGCAGGTTCTCCGTGTTGTGTCCTCCACAGGGCTTTGGCTGCAGGTTCTCCGTGTTGTGTCCCCCACAGGGCTCTGGCTGCAGGTTCTCCGTGTTGTGTCCCCCACAGGGCTTTGGCTGCAGGTTCTCCGTGTTGTGTCCCCCACAGGGCTTTGGCTGCAGGTTCTACGTGTTGTGTCCCCACAGGGCTTTGGCTGCAGGTTCTCCGTGTTGTGTCCGCCACAGGGCTTTGGCTGCAGGTTCTACGTGTTGTGTCCGCCACAGGGCTTTGGCTGCAGGTTCTACGTGTTGTGTCCCCCACGGGGCTTTGGCTGCAGGTTCTACGTGTTGTCCCCCACAGGGCTTTGGCTGCAGGTTCTACGTGTTGTGTCCGCCACAGGGCTTTGGCTGCAGGTTCTACGTGTTGTGTCCGCCACAGGGCTTTGGCTGCAGGTTCTACGTGTTGTGTCCCCCACGGGGCTTTGGCTGCAGGTTCTACGTGTTGTCCCCCACAGGGCTTTGGCTGCAGGTTCTACGTGTTGTTTCCCCCGTAGGGCTTTGGCTGCAGGTTCTCCGTGTTGTGTCCCCCAGAGGGCTTTGGCTGCAGGTTCTACGTGTTGTGTCCGCCACAGGGCTTTGGCTGCAGGTTCTACGTGTTGTGTCCCCCACGGGGCTTTGGCTGCAGGTTCTACGTGTTGTCCCCCACAGGGCTTTGGCTGCAGGTTCTACGTGTTGTTTCCCCCGTAGGGCTTTGGCTGCAGGTTCTCCGTGTTGTGTCCGCCACAGGACTTTGGCTGCAGGTTCTCCGTGTTGTGTCCGCCACAGGGCTTTGGCTGCAGGTTCTCCGTGTTGTGTCCGCCACAGGACTTTGGCTGCAGGTTCTCCGTGTTGTGTCCCCCACGGGGCTTTGGCTGCAGGTTCTACGTGTTGTTTCCCCCGTAGGGCTTTGGCTGCAGGTTCTCCGTGTTGTGTCCGCCACAGGACTTTGGCTGCAGGTTCTCCGTGTTGTGTCCGCCACAGGGCTTTGGCTGCAGGTTCTACGTGTTGTGTCCGCCACAGGGCTTTGGCTGCAGGTTCTACGTGTTGTGTCCCCCACGGGGCTTTGGCTGCAGGTTCTACGTGTTGTCCCCCACAGGGCTTTGGCTGCAGGTTCTACGTGTTGTTTCCCCCGTAGGGCTTTGGCTGCAGGTTCTCCGTGTTGTGTCCCCCAGAGGGCTTTGGCTGCAGGTTCTACGTGTTGTGTCCTCCACAGGGCTTTGGCTGCAGGTTCTACGAGTTGTGTCCCCCACAGGGCTTTGGCTGCAGGTTCTCCGTGTTGTGTCCTCCACAGGGCTTTGGCTGCAGGTTCTACGAGTTGTGTCCCCCACAGGGCTTTGGCTGCAGGTTCTACGTGTTGTCCCCCACAGGGCTTTGGCTGCAGGTTCTACGTGTTGTTTCCCCCGTAGGGCTTTGGCTGCAGGTTCTCCGTGTTGTGTCCCCCAGAGGGCTTTGGCTGCAGGTTCTACGTGTTGTGTCCTCCACAGGGCTTTGGCTGCAGGTTCTACGAGTTGTGTCCCCCACAGGGCTTTGGCTGCAGGTTCTCCGTGTTGTGTCCGCCACAGGGCTTTGGTTGCAGGTTCTCCGTGTTGTGTCCCCCACAGGGCTTTGGCTGCAGGTTCTACGTGTTGTGTCCTCCACAGGGCTTTGGCTGCAGGTTCTACGAGTTGTGTCCCCCACAGGGCTTTGGCTGCAGGTTCTACGTGTTGTCCCCCACAGGGCTTTGGCTGCAGGTTCTACGTGTTGTTTCCCCCGTAGGGCTTTGGCTGCAGGTTCTCCGTGTTGTGTCCCCCAGAGGGCTTTGGCTGCAGGTTCTACGTGTTGTGTCCTCCACAGGGCTTTGGCTGCAGGTTCTACGAGTTGTGTCCCCCACAGGGCTTTGGCTGCAGGTTCTACGTGTTGTCTCCCACAGGGCTTTGGCTGCAGGTTCTACGTGTTGTTTCCCCCGTAGGGCTTTGGCTGCAGGTTCTCCGTGTTGTGTCCCCCAGAGGGCTTTGGCTGCAGGTTCTCCGTGTTGTGTCCCCCACAGGGCTTTGGCTGCAGCTTCTACGACCGGGTCCGGAAGATCAGCCACCGCAGCATTCGGGATCACGGTCTGGATAGCGCCTGGGATCTGGAGCAGTTCGTCGGCGTCTGCAAGAAGGCCCAGGTACAGTCTCTGTCACGTGACTCCTCGTGACCTTGTACAGTCTGTCACGTGACTCCACGTGACCTTTACAGTCTATACAGTCTGTCACGTGACCTTCTACAGTCTGTCACGTGACCTTGTACAGTCTGTCACATGAATCCGGTTTTTCCGGTTATGAAGGTTATTATGTTAGATGAAAATCCTGATCCTGGTGACCAGTATATTGATTATTATGGCAGTACTATTAATTATTACTGTTATTGCATATCATTACATAATAATTTTAATTATGAGAAGATGCCCATTGATGTGAGTTCAAAGTTGAAAGGAAAACAAAGGGTTTACAATAATAATAAAAGAAGAACAACAAGGAAAGTGTCTGAAAAGTAGAACGAAGAATTAAAAAATATTTTTACAATAATTGGAATTATTCATGTGCTTTCTGTGTAAGACAGTCAATTTACTTATTATTATTATTTTTATTATTATTATTATTATTATTTTTATATCGTTGACAGGCCTGTCCGTACTTTGGGGCCCGACAGCTGAAGGACGGAGCCTCCATCATCTTCTGTCCCTATAACTACCTGGTGGACCCCATTGTCCGACAGAGCGTAAGTCCTCTTCTCTGGGGGTGACAGTACAGTGGAACCTCCCGTAAACCGCAGGCTGAGTGAAGTGAATCTGTCTCTATAACTACCTCGTGGACCACATTGTCCGGCAGAGCGTAAGTCCTCTTCTCTGGGGGTGACAGAACAGTGGAACCTGCGTAAACCGCAGGCTGAGTGAAGTGAATCTGTCCCTATAACTACCTCGTGGACCCCATTGTCCGACAGAGCGTAAGTCCTCTTCTCTGGGGGTGACAGTACAGTGGAACCTCCCGTAAACCGCAGGCTGAGTGAAGTGAATCTGTCTCTATAACTACCTCGTGGACCACATTGTCCGGCAGAGCGTAAGTCCTCTTCTCTGGGGGTGACAGTACAGTGGAACCTGCGTAAACCGCAGGCTGAGTGAAGTGAATCTGTCTCTATAACTACCTCGTGGACCCCATTGTCCGACAGAGCGTAAGTCCTCTTCTCTGGGGGTGACAGTACAGTGGAACCTCCCGTAAACCGCAGGCTGAGTGAAGTGAATCTGTCTCTATAACTACCTCGTGGACCACATTGTCCGGCAGAGCGTAAGTCCTCTTCTCTGGGGGTGACAGTACAGTGGAACCTGCGTAAACCGCAGGCTGAGTGAAGTGAATCTGTCCCTATAACTACCTCGTGGACCCCATTGTCCGGCAGAGCGTAAGTCCTCTTCTCTGGGGGTGGCAGTACAGTGGAACCTGCGTAAACCGAAGGCTGAGTGAATCTGTCCCTATAACTACCTCGTGGACCCCATTGTCCGGCAGAGCGTAAGTCCTCTTCTCTGGGGGTGACAGTACAGTGGAACCTCCGTAAACCGAAGGCTGAGTGAATCTGTCCCTATAACTACCTCGTGGACCCCATTGTCGGACAGAGCGTAAGTCCTCTTCTCTGGGGGTGACAGTACAGTGGAACCTCCGTAAACCGAAGGCTGAGTGAATCTGTCCCTATAACTACCTCGTGGACCCCATTGTCGGACAGAGCGTAAGTCCTCTTCTCTGGGGGTGACAGTACAGTGGAACCTCCGTAAACCGAAGGCTGAGTGAATCTGTCCCTATAACTACCTCGTGGACCCCATTGTCGGACAGAGCGTAAGTCCTCTTCTCTGGGGGTGACAGTACAGTGGAACCTCCGCAAACCGAAGGCTGAGTGAATCTGTCCCTATAACTACCTCGTGGACCACATTGTCCGACATAGCGTAAGTCCTCTTCTCTGGGGGTGACAGTACAGTGGAACCTCCGAAAACCGAATGCTGAGTGAATCTATCCCTATAACTACCTCGTGGACCCCATTGTCGGACAGAGCGTAAGTCCTCTTCTCTGGGGGTGACAGTACAGTGGAACCTCCGTAAACCTAGGGCTGAGTGAATCTGTCCCTATAACTACCTCGTGGACCCCATTGTCGGACAGAGCGTAAGTCCTCTTCTCTGGGGGTGACAGTACAGTGGAACCTCCGTAAACCGAAGGCTAAGTGAATCTGTCCCTATAACTACCTCGTGGACCCCATTGTCGGACAGAGCGTAAGTCCTCTTCTCTGGGGGTGACAGTACAGTGGAACCTCCGTAAACCGAAGGCTGAGTGAATCTGTCCCTATACCTACCTCGTGGACCCCATTGTCCGACAGAGCGTAAGTCCTCTTCTCTGGGGGTGACAGTACAGTGGAACCTCCGTAAACCGAAGGCTGAGTGAATCTGTCCCTATAACTACCTCGTGGACCCCATTGTCGGACAGAGCGTAAGTCCTCTTCTCTGGGGGTGACAGTACAGTGGAACCTCCGTAAACCGAAGGCTGAGTGAATCTGTCCCTATAACTACCTCGTGGACCCCATTGTCGGACAGAGCGTAAGTCCTCTTCTCTGGGGGTGACAGTACAGTGGAACCTCCGTAAACCGAAGGCTGAGTGAATCTGTCCCTATAACTACCTCGTGGACCCCATTGTCGGACAGAGCGTAAGTCCTCTTCTCTGGGGGTGACAGTACAGTGGAACCTCCGTAAACCGAAGGCTGAGTGAATCTGTCCCTATAACTACCTCGTGGACCCCATTGTCGGACAGAGCGTAAGTCCTCTTCTCTGGGGGTGACAGTACAGTGGAACCTCCGCAAACCGAAGGCTGAGTGAATCTGTCCCTATAACTACCTCGTGGACCCCATTGTCGGACAGAGCGTAAGTCCTCTTCTCTGGGGGTGACAGTACAGTGGAACCTCCGTAAACCGAAGGCTGAGTGAATCTGTCCCTATAACTACCTCGTGGACCCCATTGTCGGACAGAGCGTAAGGCCTCTTCTCTGGGGGTGACAGTACAGTGGAACCTCCGTAAACCGAAGGCTGAGTGAATCTGTCCCTTGGTGTTTTGTGCCTTTTTTTGTGCACACAAGGGCCAAAGTGAGCCAAGGAACCTCCCGGATCGATCAATAAATAAATGGAACAAACATTGCCCCAGATTAGGTACCCGGGCCCGGATTTGAACCCAGAACCTATTGATCTGTGGTCCAGTGCGCGAACCACTGCACAATAGACGTGTTTGTCAGCCCTAGGGTTTAAAAATTTCATTGGCCCGGTGTTTTCCATGTGTGCTCAAAGATGGCTTATAACCCCCCCCCCCTTCCCCCTTGGTGGATCCAGATGGAGATTAACCTTAAGGACCAGATTGTGATCCTGGACGAGGGACACAACATCGAGGACTCGACCCGGGAGGCGGCCAGCTTCCACGTCACTAAGCAACAGCTGACGGACTCGGTGGAGGACCTGGAGAAACTCAGTAAGCTCTTGTTCGTGTGTGAGACAGGGATATGGAGAACTTAGTAAGGCTCGTCGCCCTCTGTAGTCTGTACTTTAGTGTCTTGTTCGTGTGTGAGATCTCATATAATTAAAGTAATTACATATATTCATCAAGATTCTCGTGAATTGTAACACTGCATTGTCGCTTTCGTTGCTGAATTATAATAGTAAAAACTATAAATGTGATGATATATATATATATATTCGTCTTGCACAAAGACAGTGTAATTCGCAAACCTTGTACTTACAAAAGTGTCAAGTCAGTGATTATATTATTATTTATTGTGAGTTAATTAATAGCAAGTCTCACTTACGAAACGACAGGTTGACTTTACTTGATTGTGAGCCTGTATATCTGACCGCTGATACAAGATCTACCCTTAACATATAGTCTTATCAGGTATTATGCTGATAATATACACAATTGCACATAATATCTTAGTGTATAAATAATTATGATAATTAATCATATAATATTATGTAGTTTTTATCTTTGGCCTCCGTATGTTATCAATATTCGTCAGTCCGTTGAATGTGTGAAGCGATGTATATAATATTATGTAGTTTTTATCTTTGGCTTCCGTATGTTAACAACATTCGTCAGTCCTTTGAATGTGTGAAGCGATGTCCTACAGCCTAATGATACTGTTAGCATGGAAGGTCAAACATTCTTTCATTATAGTAGTGTTTAGTCCGACATTTAAGTAAGCATAATGGTTGTCGGTATTCTTTCAGTTCAGCTTGGCGTTAAAGTCCCCGAGCATGCAACCTTGAAGAATATGGTAAATACTTCTTTTCTTCAGTTTTTTAGTTTAAAATTTCCCCCAAATATATCAAAAAGCATTAAACCGTGTATCTTGTCACGTATGATGGATAACTCGTCAGACGTGTTGGGTAGTTCTTAAGTTGAAAGAGTTTCACTAAGACATTGACACTGATTCGGACGACGAAGAACTTGAAGGTGTTTCAATATTTCGTGTGTTAGATCTAAGGATCCGTGTTGAAGTCCGGTTAAAAATGATCGTGAGATCCATAGACAAAACACGATAGACTGTGACCTGTTAAGTATCCATAGAAAAAACACAATAGACTGTGACATGTTAAAGTATCCATAGACAAAACACGATAGACTGTGACATGTTAAAGTATCCATAGACAAAACACGATAGACTGTGACATGTTAAAGTATCCATAGACAAAACACGATAGACTGTGACATGTTAAAGTATCCATAGACAAAACACGATAGGCTGTGACATGTTAAAGTTATTCGCATACAGTTTATAGTTAATTTATACTGCTAAAAAATCTGACGCAGTCCTATAGTCACGTAATATTGTTTAGGCCAATACTATTGAAGTAATTGCTTTACATGCTTAATCATTAAGTAAGATTTGGATCAAAGATTATAGCTATCAGCTTACTGGTTTGTTTATATCATGACGAAGGTATAAATGTCATTGTCATGTGTCCTACGTCGCTTTACTTTGGCGATATGAAAATTTCATCGTGTTTAAAACGTGTTTCTCTGTGTGACCTTCAGTGTCTGGGCTTCGTGACCTTCATCGAGAGGAACGCTGACCACATGGACGGGGACGACTTTGACCAGGCCTCGAAAGTCTGGAGTGGGATGGACATGGTGGCCCAGTTAGATCACCTCGGGGTGGGACCGGACAGCGTCACACATCTCCTAGTAGGTCTGAAGGGGGCGGGGGGGGGGGGGGTAAGGGGAGTGGGGGCAGTCCTTACCCAAGTAAACCATCTTGTATTTATGGAATATTTCACGCAACTCGAGGTGGGGGTGGGGTGAGATGGCTAAAGCAATAATAGAAGAGATACAGATAGAGCAGGAGAGAGAATGAGTGGGAAGAAAGATCAGGAGTGAGATGGTTAAAGCAATAATAGAAGAGATACAGATAGAGCAGCGGTGAGAATGAGTGGGAAGAAAGATCAGGAGTGAGATGGGTAAAGCAATAATAAAAGAGATACAGATAGAGCAGGGGAGAGAATGAGTGGGAAGAAAGATCAGGAGTGAGATGGGTAAAGCAATAATAGAAGAGATACAGATAGAGCAGGAGAGAGATTGAGTGGGAAGAAAGATCAGGAGTGAGATGGGTAAAGCAATAATAGAAGGGATACAAATAGAGCAGGAGAGAGAATGAGTGGGAAGAAAGATCAGGAGTGATATGGGTAAAGCAATAGTAGAAGAGATACAGATAGAACAGGAGAGAGAATGAGTGGGAAGAAAGATCAGGAGTGAGATGGGTAATGCAATAATAGAAGAGATACAGATAGAGCAGGAGAGAGAATGAGTGGGAAGAAAGATCAGGAGTGAGATGGGTAAAGCAATAATAGAAGAGATACAGATAGAGCTGGAGAGAGAATGAGTGGGAAGAAAGATCAGGAGTGAGATGGGTAAAGCAATAATAGAAGAGATACAGATAGAGCAGGGGAGAGAATGAGTGGGAAGAAAGATCAGGAGTGAGATGGGTAAAGCAATAATAGAAGAGATACAGATAGAGCAGGAGAGAGAATGGGTGGGAAGAAAGATCAGGAGTGAGATGGGTAAAGCAATAATAGAAGAGATACAGATAGAGCAGGAGAGAGAATGGGTGGGAAGAAAGATCAGGAGTGAGATGGGTAAAGCAATAATAGAAGAGATACAGATAGAGCAGGGGAGAGAATGAGTGGGAAGAAAGATCAGGAGTGAGATGGGTAAAGCAATAATAGAAGAGATACAGATAGAGCAGGGGAGAGAATGAGTGGGAAGAAAGATCAGGAGTGAGATGGGTAAAGCAATAATAGAAGAGATACAGATAGAGCAGGAGAGAGAATGGGTGGGAAGAAAGATCAGGAGTGAGATGGGTAAAGCAATAATAGAAGAGATACAGATAGAGCAGGGGAGAGAATGAGTGGGAAGAAAGATCAGGAGTGAGATGGGTAAAGCAATAATAGAAGAGATACAGATAGAGCTGGAGAGAGAATGAGTGGGAAGAAAGATCAGGAGTGAGAGGGGTAAAGCAATAATGGAAGAGATACAGATAGAGCTGGAGAGAGAATGAGTGGGAAGAAAGATCAGGAGTGAGATGGGTAAAGCAATAATAGAAGAGATACAGATAGAGCAGGGGAGAGAAAGATCAGGAGTGAGATGGGTAAAGCAATAATAGAAGAGATACAGATAGAGCTGGAGAGAGAATGAGTGGGAAGAAAGATCAGGAGTGAGATTGGTACAGCAATAATAGAAGAGATACAGATAGAGCAGGAGAGAGAATGAGTGGGAAGAAAGATCAGGAGTGAGATGGGTAAAGCAATAATATAAGAGATACAGATAGAGCTGGAGAGAGAATGAGTGGGAAGAAAGATCAGGAGTGAGATGGGTAAAGCAATAATAGAAGAGATACAGATAGAGCTGGAGAGAGAATGAGTGGGAAGAAAGATCAGGAGTGAGATGGGAAAAGCAATAATAGAAGAGATACAGATAGAGCAGAGGAGAGAATGAGTGGGAAGAAAGATCAGGAGTGAGATGGGTAAAGCAATAATAGAAGAGATACAGATAGAGCAGGGGAGAGAATGAGTGGGAAGAAAGATCAGGAGTGAGATGGGTAAAGCAATAATAGAAGAGATACAGATAGAGCTGGAGAAAGAATGAATGGGAAGAAGATCAGGAGTGAGATGGGTAAAGCAATAATAGAAGAGATACAGATAGAGCAGGGGAGAGAATGAGTGAGAAGAAAGATCAGGAGTGAGATGGGTAAAGCAATAATAGAAGAGATACAGATAGAGCAGGGGAGAGAATGAGTGGGAAGAAAGATCAGGAGTGAGGTGGGTAAAGCAATATTAGAAGAGATACAGATAGAGCAGGAGAGAGAATGAGTGGGAAGAAAGATCAGGAGTGAGATGGGTAAAGCAATAATAGAAGAGATACAGATAGAGCAGGAGAGAGAATGAGTGGAAAGAAAGATCAGGAGTGAGATGGGTAAAGCAATAATAGAAGAGATACAGATAGAGCTGGAGAGAGAATGAATGGGAAGAAGATCAGGAGTGAGATGGGTAAAGCAATAATAGAAGAGATACAGATAGAGCAGGGGAGAGAATGAGTGAGAAGAAAGATCAGGAGTGAGATGGGTAAAGCAATAATAGAAG
Organism: Arenicola marina; assembly: GCA_964019135.1. Lineage (NCBI taxonomy): Eukaryota > Metazoa > Annelida > Polychaeta > Arenicolidae > Arenicola > Arenicola marina. The sequence goes on along the minus strand of OZ025258.1, from coordinate 26,413,528 downwards.
AGATACAGATAGAGCAGGGGAGAGAATGAGTGGGAAGAAAGATCAGGAGTGAGGTGGGTAAAGCAATATTAGAAGAGATACAGATAGAGCAGGAGAGAGAATGAGTGGGAAGAAAGATCAGGAGTGAGATGGGTAAAGCAATAATAGAAGAGATACAGATAGAGCAGGAGAGAATGAGTGGGAAGAAAGATCAGGAGTGAGATGGGTAAAGCAATAATAGAAGAGATACAGATAGAGCAGGAGAGAGAATGAGTGGAAAGAAAGATCAGGAGTGAGATGGGTAAAGCAATAATAGAAGAGATACCGATAGAGCAGGAGAGAGAATGAGTGGGAAGAAAGATCAGGAGTGAGATGGGTAAAGCAATAATAGAAGAGATACAGATAGAGCAGGAGAGATAATGAGTGGGAAGAAAGATCAGGAGTGAGATGGGTAAAGCAATAATAGAAGAGATACAGATAGAGCAGGAGAGAGAATGAGTGGGAAGAAAGATCAGGAGTGATATGGGTAAAGCAATAATAGAAAAGATACCGATAGAGCAGGGGAGAGAATGAGTGGGAAGAAAGATCAGGAGTGAGATGGGTAAAGCAATAATAGAAGAGATACAGATAGAGCAGGGGAGGGAATGAGTGGGAAGAAAGATCAGGAGTGAGATGGGTAAAGTAATAATAGAAGAGATACAGATAGAGCAGGGGTGAGAATGAGTGGGAAGAAAGATCAGGAGTGGGATGGGTAAAGCAATAATAGAAGAGATACAGATAGAGCAGGAGAGAGAAAGAGTGGGAAGAAAGATCAGGAGTGGGGAAAGAGTAGAGGAGATAGAGAGCTGCAGACAGATGGCAGAGAAAGAGTAGAAGACATAGAGAGAGCTGGAGATATATAGATGGATGGAGATCGGGAGATAGAGGTACATATAACCATAGTGAGAGGTAGGAAGATGTAAAGCCCCCACCCCTCGTGTTTTCAGCAATGCTTCCAGAAGATTGCCGATGACGAGTCGTCGGGAGAGCGAGGGGAACGCAACCCGAAGAACGGCGTCGAGAAGGAGCTCAAGGTCAAAGCGGTCACGCTGCAGATGCTGGAGGGCCTGTTCATGGTGTTCCGCTATATCTATAGGGATCAGATGCGGTTCATGGAGGACTACAGGTTAGAGAGGTTCATGGAGGACTACAGGTTAGAGAGGTTCATGGAGGACTACAGGTTAGAGCGATTCATGGAGGAGTATAGGTTAGAACGGATCATGGAGGACTAGATTAAGAGCGGTTTATGAAGGACTATAGGTCAGAGCAGTTCTTGGAGGACTAGGTTAAAGCGGTTCATAGAGGGCTATAGGTTAGAGCGGTTCATGGAGGACTATAGGTTAGAGCGGCTCCATACGTCCACCAAGAATCTAGGGAACCGAATAATAAATACATCGCGGGTAGAAAAAGGATTTGTAGAGGGATTTGTATAGGCATTGCCTGTTTCCTAATTGCAAAATTAAAATATGTCTAAACCAATAAATACATCCGCATACGGATTATAAATAAACACATCGCTTTCCATACGGATTATAAATAAACACATCGCTTTCCATACGGATTATAAATAAACACATCGCTTTCCATACGCATGATAAACACAATGCTGCTCGTGCTTCTCGAGCATTGCGCGAGAGGAAATTAGTAATACAAATACAATCGTTAGTAATAAAAAATATCTTGAAGTCAAATTAGTTTCATCAGTGTGTGAAGCTCCTCGGTAAGCGAGTAATGTTTGTCGTGTTCTGGAGCGATTCGTATCTCGGGGCGATGGAGTGTTAAGGTTATCAGGCCAATGTCTTGACCAGATCGACCTTCCGTGATGTCCGTCATACCACTACACATAGCTATATGCTAGTGGTTCCAGTTGCACGGTACGAACACGTGGTACAATGTTTTAAACATAATTATTGTCTATAAATATGTTATATTAATTGTATTCGTTATATTGGGGGGGTTATCTCTACCAAGTACATGTGATGACATTTGTCATGTGACTCGAGGTCTTGAATCTGTTATTGTGCTGGCTTAACAAGACTTGCATGAACTGTCAAAAGCTTGGCTCAACCTATTGGTTCGCCATGTGCTATAACTGCTGTTGCCTCTTCTTTACCCCCCCCTCCCCCCCCCCCCCCCCAGGGTTGTTATAGTGCGGACGATGAGCTTCGTTGACCAACCGACGGTGAGTACCTCTCTCGACGCGCATGCGCACGTGATGTTTTTTTTTGTGTTTGTTTAATAAAATGCTTTATTTAAGAAAGCGGGCAAGTTACAGTTTGTGCAATATAACAAAGGCAAATGTAACTAGACAGTACTAAAGCACGCGATGTTGATGTTATATGTTTCTTATTTAATTAAAGGTCTGTCTTGTGAGCCTCGTTTGCCCGTGGATCTTATTGCCTGTCATTTGTCTAATGTCATTTATGTTGTGATATTGCCTTCAGACTTCTTGGTTTATGAAATATGTTTTGCTTTCTTATAAAAACGCAACGTAAGGATGTTGAAGGTAACGAGTAAAGCGCGTTAATTGTTGATGTTGTAGTAGACATAATCGCCATTATGAACGTTCATCTTGTAAACGATGGTATCAGCGAAATGGAACATTTATTAAGAAAAGAAGGAAAGTTACTTTCCGTTTTTTCAAAAAGGCAAAAATAGAACATTTACATTTACTTAAATCTCTTTAAAGGGATGTTATTTCCGCTTTTTACTAGATCATTTAACAAATATGTCTTTCAATCCCCCCCCTCCCAAAGAGGCTTTCCTGTTGTTTCACTACATGATTTGGTCGTTGTGATATTACAGAACAACCAATGGCTTTCAAAGAAGAGAAGAGGTCAGTGAAAAAAATTATTTAAGAGAATAGTTTAAAGAATGGCTCTAAATGCGTGAATGTTTATTTATAAGTGGAGAATATACAGTGTTATTTGAGGATATAAATAAAACATAAACATTCTTGAATGACTTTACGATAACGTAATGTGGAAATAAGAGGTATTACGCAGAAATAATGTACCGGAATATAGACTGATGACGTCGATTGATGACATCGACAGATGACATCGACAGATGACATCGACAAATGACGTCGACAGATGACGTCGACAGATGACGTCGACAGATGACATAGACTGACGTTTGACACTCTCGGTTACCTCTGTCACTTAGTGTCGACGCAGATTATTAAACTTACAAACAACAATGACTGGCAGAGAACTACAATACTTTACGTTTTCTGATTCAGGTCGCCGGGATCGCACCTGGACCTTCACTCTGAACTTCTGGTGCCTTAACCCCGCCGTGGTATGTACAGTGTGTGGTCAATCTCTTGTCAGACAGTTGTCAGCCATTTTGGTGTCAGCCATCTGTCAGCCATATATCAGTCACTTTTCAGGCAGTTGTCAGCCATTATTGTATCAGCCATTTGTTCGCCATTGGTGTCAGCCATTTTGTTGTCAGTCATGTCAGTTATTTTAGTGTCAACCATTTTGGTATCAGCCATTTGTTCGCCATTTGTTGACCATGTGTTGACCATTTCATTGTCAATCATTTATTTTGGTGTCAGTCATTTGCCACTCATTTGTTGGCCATTTGTCAGCCATTTTTGGTACTAACAGATTACGCTTTTATTCTCCAAGTAGCTCTTCCGTTCTGTATTTGTTTCTTTCTACCACCTGTCCACTGGGGTGTGTCCCAACATGACCTGTCTTGTTATGCCGCTGGGGGACTGAATATGAGGTCTAGCCAAGTACCAAACTAGTTTCTTTTGGATAGTACCTAGCTTTGCACTGTTTATAAAAGTTATGTCATTAGCGATTTGTGAAGACATACAATCTCTAGCGAGTTTTATTTACAACGCAGGCAATTCGATGGAAGTGCTACTTATGACAGAATGGTTTATATTATTATTTCACTCTTAAATGATGAATGACGTCTCAGTATTTCCGATAATTATAAAATTTGATAATGTTTCAGATTAGTACTTTTATGTATTATGGGTCTCAAGGCCTTCAGTGCGAAAGGAGATCAAATGTGTTTTGTTCGCCACTCTCCCCTCCCTCACAAGTAATTCCCTTATGTCATGGCTGTACCCTCATTACCATGGTTACCCTTGTCTTCAGGCATTCTCCGACATAGGGGGCGCTGTGCGGTCGGTCATTTTGACCAGCGGAACGCTCTCTCCGATGACGTCATTTCAATCTGAATTGGGCAGCGCGTTCCCCATCCAACTGGAGGCCAGTCACGTGATCACTCCCTCGCAGGTAACCCGACATGAACACTCCGTTACAACGCTGTGACAGTACATGTATATATACAGTTCCCTTCTGGGTAGATTCCCCAGCACATGGCTCCATCTGGGCCTTTTTGAGCTAATTCTGACACAACTTATCCTGATAACAAAAGGTTGCCTTGTTGCGAAGACGCTCAAGCATACATTTTTAATATTAAACATTTAATGTGTGGTGGGTATATATTGTTTAAAAGTCCCACCCCTGCACGTTGGCACGCTAACAAAAAAACATTTTACCGAGTGGAATACATATTTATATTATTTTACTTACTCGTTGGTTGATTTGATTGGTAACTGACGTTATATTAACACGATATACACATAATGCGTTGGGTTCTCGTTGCTACTAATAGTTGTTTTGTTACCAGATCTGGGTGGGCGCGATATCGAAGGGCCCCCGTGGCAGCGCTCTGCTGGGCAGCTACCAGAACTCTGAGACCTACACCTACCAGGACGACATCGGGCAACTCGTCCTGGATGTCTGCCAGGTCAGGATCGAACCTCCCGTGTACAAATACGTCAAACTCATCGTCCCTCACGCGCGGAAAAATACACGGCAAATTTTGTTAAAGAATTATTTATTTATTTCGTTATTGCATGAATACTGTTACGGGATTCCACCAGGTCGCCAGGGAGGGTGGGGTGGGGGTAGGGGGTCTCCTTAGCGCAGTTGGTAAGCAGGCTGAATGCAGGCAGATTAACAGGTCATGGGGACGAACGCTGATACCTGTATCATCTCGGGCATGTTTAAGTCAACCCCATATAATTGTCTCGAGAGGTTTCTTGGGCCAAGTCAGCCTTCATATGCACTGAGAGACAAACATTTCATTTCATTTGGTCCATCTGCATTTTACGCATATTTAGTGTAAAATCTGGTGGTGGAAGTAATAGTCACAGGAGAATTCTCATCATATGTACTTGGTAGAAATAACCCCTCAATATAATGAATATAAATAATATAACATATTTATAGACACCTTGATAAAAATTGCATTGCTTAGTGAAGTGTTGTAGATTTCGCTGCGAGAGTCGATTTCGCGCGCTTGCGAAGATCCTTTTATTGGATGGTGTATTAGCCTGTGTAAAGTGTTCAAATAATCCCTTACCGTTTGTTGTTCACACTGAGCAGGTTAGCAATACACCATATAACACAGGTTAATTAAAAGTGATTCTGAACAGGCTATACATAAACATATTTTCAACTTACATACTGCCTTTAGTTTGTTTTTGTTACTCTCTATGCGCAGTCTGCATCTTATTTTGTTTCTTCCTATCCAGACTGTCCCTCACGGTGTGTTGTGTTTCCTGTCTTCCTACAAGACGATGGAGAAACTGACGACCCGATGGAAGGTGTGTATACAAGGCAATGTTCATTACTTAACATAGTGCAGCAATACACTGTAGGTGTTTTTGCCAGTGTCTTGTTTTATACTATTTTTATTGTAATTTGTGATATTTCTCACAATATGTCACTGCGGCATGCAATTGTAGCAATATAGCGAAACAAAAAATAAACTAGTAGAAAAGGGAACATATTTTGAATCGATCCAGCATTTCGGAAAAAATATACAAAATTACATCTAATAAACCCTTTATACAGAAAGTAATTTACCTTGGTTGCCCTGTGTACTTTTAGATTAGATATATGTTTGCCCATGACAAACCACTAGTTATTCGTTCACCGTTGACCCTGGGGCATGTTTCAACCAAATCATTCATTCACCGTTGAACCCTTTGACCTTGCGGTGCTGCCGAGCAGACGACAGGCACGTGGGCGCGCATCCACGAGCACAAGTCTGTGTTCTGTGAACCCCGGGCCAGCGGCAAGGTGGACTTCGACGAGATGATGAAATCTTTCTACCAGACGATCAAGGAGAGTGAGGAGGAAGAAGGTAGGGCATCCCGGCTAGGTCATGGTTGGTTGGTTGTATATTCAGGACGCTTTAACCACTTTTGGTCATATCGCGTCAATTGGAGAAGGAAGGGAGAGTGGAGCCATGTCCACGGGGGTAACTCCCTACTCTTAGCGAAGAAGGACGTGAAATCTTTATACTGCGACCACACAGACATGGCCACAGCGGGGCGCTAACCACCGATCCACGTGCTGTTAGGCTCTCAGGTGGCCAGAGCACTCAAGGCGAGCACTCAAACCCACTGAGCTATCGAGTCGGCCCCTGCAAGGTTATGAGACAACAGATTGGTTGGTTGATTCAAGTAGAACGCCTTAACGCTCTAGGTCATATCCGGACAATGGCAAGGGTCAAGAGGATCCTTGTTTGCGGGGGTAGTAACGTCCTACTCTGTGCAAAGAAAGACATGGGATCTGTATCCTGCACAAACATTTACACGGGTGGGATTCAAACCACGCTCTGGACGCATTCGACTATAGCCGAGCGTGCTTCCCGCTAGACCACGCGGTGACCCCTGGGTTATAAGAGATGACTATAGCCGAGCGCGCTCCCCACTAGACCACGCGGTGACCCCTGGGTTATAAGAGATGACTATAGCCGAGCGCGCTCCCCACTAGACCACGCGGTGACCCCTGGGTTATAAGAGATGACTATAGCCGAGCGCGCTCCCCACTAGACCACGCGGTGACCCCTGGGTTATAAGAGATGACTATAGCCGAGCGCGCTCCCCACTAGACCACGCGGTGACCCCTGGGTTATAAGAGATGACTATAGCCGAGCGCGCTCCCCACTAGACCACGCGGTGACCCCTGGGTTATAAGAGATGACTATAGCCGAGCGCGCTCCCCACTAGACCACGCGGTGACCCCTGGGTTATAAGAGATGACTATAGCCGAGCGCGCTCCCCACTAGACCACGCGGTGACCCCTGGGTTATAAGAGATGATTATAGCCGAGCGCGCTCCCCACTAGACCACGTGGTGACCCCTGGGTTATAAGAGATGATTTTGGACATATTTCGTACACTGATCGAATTATTTGGGAGATTTAACTCTGTGCGACTAAACATGTCTGTCCACGCGGTAACTCTGCCTTGAAGCCTGCAACATTATCGACGGCATTCTTTGCCCTTAACTTTCGAAAGTCGCACTGTTACAGTTTTCCTTATTGCTGGCTCGAAAGTCCACTATTTTCATCCTGACCTTGACCCTTGACCTTCAGACCCAGACGCTGGCGGGGTGAGCGGGGCCCTCTTCCTGGCCGTGTGTCGTGGCAAGGTCAGCGAAGGTCTCGACTTTGCCGATAACAACGCGAGAGCCGTGATCACGGTAAGTGGCGTGTAGCGTGATGTGCTCACTGTATTATTGGATGATGATGCTACCAGGTAATAGACGGTGATTTAATACTAGATGGTGAGGCTTATTCGGTTCGAGTGCCCGTCCATCTTCTATTTTAGAGCCCACGAAAGATCAGAAATGTATTATTGCAGTAAACGTTGGCCGTGAGTACTACGTGAGCTATGCAGAAACAATGGTTCGCTCTTACATGGAAGAACGACTCGAGTGGGTTCAGCTCAGCCCACCCTCCCATATCCTGTCTGTGAGCCTTCAGTGCGAGAAATTACACGATGATGATGAAATACTGGATGATACTGAAATGCTAGATGATGATGATGAGATACTAGATGATGATGAAATACTAGATGATGATGACATACTAGAAGATGATGACATACTAGATGATGATGAGATGCTAGAAGATGCTGAAATACTAGATGATGATGATGATGAGATACTAGATGATGATGAGATACTAGAAGATGATGAAATACTAGATGATGATGAAATACTAGATGATGATGAAATACTAGATGACGTCAGCGATGACGATTTCATTTCCTTCCCGGAAACGAGTAGTAGATATCATAGTATCGGATATACTCTGGGTACCTCCTCCTCTTTCTGAAAACAGCCAACTAACCCCTCCCCCCCCCCCACCTCACAGGTGGGCATTCCCTACCCGAGCATTAAAGACGCGCAGATCGAGCTGAAGAAGCAATATAACGACCAGCGGTCGGCGTCCCTGGGTCTCCTGAAGGGGCGGGACTGGTACGAGATCCAGGCCTTCCGGGCCATCAACCAGGCCCTGGGCCGGTGTATCAGACACAGGTAAGACATGGACCAGGCGCTGGGCCGGTGTATCAGACACAGGTAAGACATGGGCCAGGCCCTGGGCCGGTGTATCAGACACAGGTAAGACATGGACCAGGCCATGGGCCGGTGTATCACACAGGTAAGACATGGACCAGGCGCTGGGCCGGTGTATCAGACACAGGTAAGACATGGACCAGGGGCTGGGCCGGTGTATCAGACACAGGTAAGACATGGACCAGGCCCTGGGCCGGTGTATCAGACACAGGTAAGACATGGACCAGGCCCTGGGCCTGTGTATCAGACACAGGTAAGACATGGACCAGGCCCTGGGCCGGTGTATCAGACACAGGTAAGACATGGACCAGGCCCTGGGCCGGTGTATCAGACACAGGTAAGACATGGACCAGGCCCTGGGCCGGTGTATCAGACACAGGTAAGACATGGACCAGGCGCTGGGCCGGTGTATCAGACACAGGTAAGACATGGACCAGGCCCTGGGCCGGTGTATCAGACACAGGTAAGACATGGACCAGGCGCTGGGCCGGTGTATCAGACACAGGTAAAGGGACAGTTAACATGGACCATGCGCTAGGCCGGTGCATCAGACATAGGTAAGACATGGACCAGGCGCTGGGCCGGTGTATCAGACACAGGTAAGACATGGACCAGGCGCTGGGCCGGTGTATCAGACACAGGTAAGACATGGACCAGGCCCTGGGCCGGTGTATCAGACACAGGTAAGACATGGACCAGGCCCTGGGCCGGTGTATCAGACACAGGTAAGACATGGACCAGGCGCTGGGCCGGTGTATCAGACACAGGTAAGACATGGACCAGGCCCTGGGCCGGTGTATCAGACACAGGTAAGACATGGACCAGGCGCTGGGCCGGTGTATCAGACACAGGTAAGACATGGACCAGGCCCTGGGCCGGTGTATCAGACACAGGTAAGACATGGACCAGGCCCTGGGCCGGTGTATCAGACACAGGTAAGACATGGACCAGGCCCTGGGCCGGTGTATCAGACACAGGTAAGACATGGACCAGGCGCTGGGCCGGTGTATCAGACACAGGTAGGACATGGACCAGGCCCTGGGCCGGTGTATCAGACACAGGTAAGACATGGACCAGGCGCTGGGCCGGTGTATCAGAGACAGGTAAGACATGGACCAGGCGCTGGGCCGGTGTATCAGACACAGGTAAGACATGGACCAGGCCCTGGGCCGGTGTATCAGACACAGGTAAGACATGGACCAGGCCCTGGGCCGGTGTATCAGACACAGGTAAGACATGGACCAGGCGCTGGGCCGGTGTATCAGACACAGGTAAGACATGGACCAGGCGCTGGGCCGGTGTATCAGACACAGGTAAGACATGGACCAGGCGCTGGGCCGGTGTATCAGACACAGGTAAGACATGGACCAGGCCATGGGCCGGTGTATCAGACACAGGTAAGACATGGACCAGGCCCTGGGCCGGTGTATCAGACACAGGTAAGACATGGACCAGGCCCTGGGCCGGTGTATCAGAGACAGGTAAGACATGGACCAGGCCCTGGGTCGGTGTATCAGACACAGGTAAGACATGGACCAGGCCCTGGGCCGGTGTATCAGACACAGGTAAGACATGGACCAGGCCCTGGGCCGGTGTATCAGAGACAGGTAAGACATGGACCAGGCCATGGGCCGGTGTATCAGACACAGGTAAGACATGGACCAGGCCCTGGGCCGGTGTATCAGACACAGGTAAGACATGGACCAGGCCATGGGCCGGTGTATCAGACACAGGTAAGACATGGACCAGGCGCTGGGCCGGTGTATCAGACACAGGTAAGACATGGACCAGGCGCTGGGCCCGGTGTATCATCGCAGCAGTCTCAATGACATTGTTTTTCTACTTGGGAATTCCAAGATGGCGCCGACCGGAAGGGACGCCCACCATTGTTAACGTCTGAAATTTTGTTGTGTTTGAGGTTCAAGATCACTTACACTCAGTAAGACTATATATTTGTGTATCAAGTTCCGGGTCGGTTTCTAACGAAACCTGATGTTTTATAACGGCATACTGATCTTGCCTTTCCAATACTGATCTTGCCTTTCCAATTTCTATGCGAGTCAAGTCAATGGTCATTTATTTAACCAAGTGAATAAATAGGTAGAGATAACCCATGACATAATTAAGACAAGAAACGACATATTTATTCACATGGTCGGGAGACTAGTTAAGACCTGTTAGTCGCTGGCACTATAGCTACCTTTAAAGTAGCCTGCTTAAATGCGCCATCTTAGATTTTTACATTTTAGAATCAAGCCTAAAAATATTTTAAAATTATGATACGTATGTTTTATATCGCGTTGAGTCTGTAAAACAACAATTTGAACTGCGCGGACTAGTTTATCGCACGCGGACGTCCCAGAGAGGCGCGGTCGACATCACACAGAATAGCGAACAGGCGCATCAACTTCTGCTCTGGTGAACAAAGTTGCTTTTCTCCGGATAGCCCGCAGGATTTCGGGATTTAAATTCAAGACAGAATATACTTATTTGACATGGAGAAGAGGTTGCTACTACAAAAATTACAAAACATATTACTTTAATGTTTTGTTAAATATCATGGTTTTGTGGAACATGGCTTCCTTCAGGAACGACTGGGGCGCCCTGATCATGGTGGATGAACGCTTCGGGAAGAATCCGCAGAAATACACTAAGGGTACGGAGTCTGTCACCGTCTTCTTTACCCATTGTGTCTATTTGTGTTCTTGATAATTATATCTCATCTGTATACAGTGGGCACATTTCTTTGGTAACCCGGTCCCGAAGGTGGACCGAATACGCACATTACTCATCGGTACACCGCCCGACACTTCTTTCACCCGGGTATGGGTGCGCGCGCATCCATTCGGTATGCCGATGTGCCCCGTTCAAAACAGCGCGGGACATTCGGGAGATTATGATGGCGGATTGAGAAGTGACTAATTAGGCTGGTTTCATTGCCCTAGGCTGGTTCCATTGCTCCTAAATTAACCGGACATGACCGGTTTGAACATTTCATTAACATTCGGCGTAGCCCGACCGGCAGGTCCAGAAGAGCTGGAGTATACCGGTCCTGGCCCAAAGAAATGCGCCCAATATAGTACTGTTTAAAGCAAGGGCTGTTCATAGGCCATCATTGGTCATCGGCAGAAACGTTGGTAAATTTGGTTAGTTTCATATCCGCTCATTTGATCAGAAATGAATTCGTTTTTAATAAATGTTTACTAAAAAAAAATCAAGGGAAATCTTGTAAGTGGTTTTAGTGGTTTGTTATACGGCCTATTGTGTATGCCTTTGCTCATCAGGGAGATATGGTATCAGCGTTGACATGTGCAGACGAAGCTCTTTGTTGTCCTCGGCAGGTATTTCGAAGTGGGTGCGGCAGCGTGTTCAGTACTTCTCGACCTTCCAGCTCGCCAAGTCCTCGCTAAGCCGCTTCACCAAGGAGCGAGTGGACAACCCTATACTAGGGAATGCAAGGTCCGTGTCAACTGTTAACAGACCGCGTGTTACCATGTTAGCATGACCCCCATGCCAGTTTAGAGCAGGGTCATGGAACTTGGCTGTCAAAGGACAATGTCTTACACGTCAAGGACAGACTAAGAATTAATTAATTTGGGAGCCTTTTTTTGCTTTCCATTGCTCGCGCATGTGTCTTGGCGTCAGTAATGGATTCGGGAGCCTCCCTGGCTCAGCCGAGACCAACATGTCCTGGGTACGCACCCTGGCACGGGATTGTGGTGCATATGTCATCCAACCCCTTATTTCATTGTTCCAGAAAGTTGCTAGTCTTCGTGTGCCCAACGTTGGCCTATAACACCGAATATATCCTTTCGGTAATGGGTTCATTGTCTCTGTAGGGTTCTCGGCCTAGTTTAGCCGTCATGCACACAAAAGTGGCATAAACACCCAAAATGTCATTTCCATTATGGGTTAATGGCCCAAAAAGTTGGTCTGGTTCAACCTTTATGTTCAGAAAAGTGGCCTAGAACATCCAATATGTGATTTTGATAATGGGTTTATTGTCCCGGAAATGCTCTGTTTTATCCTTCATGTGCACAAAAGTGGCCTAGAACACCCAATATTTGATTTCGATAACACTTCATTTGTATCCCGGGTTACAGCTTGTTAGTGAGCCAGAGTCCTGGGGGAGCCGCGCCTGGGGGAGCCACGCCCGGGGAAGCCACGCCTGGGCGAGCCACGCCTGGGCGTCATTCTGGACTGTCCGTCTCCATGATGGAGGCTGCCGGAACCCCATCCCACGCGGACACTGGATCCAGAAAGCAATCCGGATCGATGACCCCTATGACCCCTGGATACTCAGCGTCCCAACAGCCGTCCATTCTCGGCTTCCTCAACAACAATGCGATGACGTCACCCACTCCGGCGTCCCATGGGTGGCCGCTCGGCCAGATCCCGGCGCCGCCTGTGAGCCAATCAGGGGACGGCAGCGGCGGCGGCGGTGGCGCGGCGTCTCGGATGTTACAGACTACGCCGTCCCATGAAGAGCCGCGTGTGGACCACGTGACTAAATCAGCGGCCGGGACGCCCCAGCCCCTGCGGCAGAGCCTGGTGACGCAGACGTTGCCGGGGTGTGGGGAGTCCCGGTACTGGGTGAACCACCCCGAGGGGACAATGCCCATTATAAAGGGCGGCAAGCTGCTCCTCATTCCCACCAACACGCTGCTCCAGACCGGAAACCGGGAGCTAGTGATGGTAAGTCCGCCCCAGGCCTCCTCCTCCGCCACGCTGCCGGGAGCGCCCTCCAGCGGCGGTGACATCGGGATCCCCGGGATGTCTCAGGCCGGGGGATTCATTCGTCCGGATCGCGATCCCGAAGGGACCGCCGGGGAGCCGCATGTAGAGGTTTCCATGGGGATGACGGGGACCCAGAGCCTGACTCAGATATCCGGACACCTCTCCGTCGGGGGGTCCCTCCCCAGCGGAACCCAGCTCCGGAATCTTCAAGAAGATCTGGAACTGGAGGACTTTAAGCCGTCTGCCGCCAGCACTCAGCTGACCCCGCGCGTCGCTCAAACTGCCTATCGGGATTCATCATTCCTGAACGCTACGTCCAGGAATCCTAGAAGCCTGTTGCGGATGGGAACAAATTCAGGAACGGGTACCCCTAAAATAGGGAACGGGATAGCGGAAGTGGACTTTGAAACTCCCACCAGGGAAAAACCCACGACGAAGGGGGTTAGTCTGTCTAGCAAACTGAGCAGTTTGAAAAAGAAAAACGCCACCACGGTCAAATCACGTGATCAACGTGAAGCGGAAGAAAAGGTGAAGACGGAAACGTGTGACCAAAATGAAAGTAAGATCGCCCCTTTTCAGTTTGTCAGCATCCCTGCCGCCTCTGCAGTCAAAGGGAAGGACGTTGGCGGATGTGTTTCACCTTCGCGAGAACGAGATGATGCATCGCGTGACTCCGCCGACCTCTTTGACTCGGATGACCTTGACCCGGATGCCGCCTTCGCGTCGTCGGATCGGTTCAAAGATGTCCTGAAAGAGTTGATGTTCGACTGTCAGGGAACCGACCTAGTGGACGCGCCCCGGGAACCGGTCAACAAACCCCAACGGCCCCAGGACCACCACAAGAAGAAAGATACGAACTCGTTGAACGTGAAAGCGGAAACCGAGAGCATGGTTGGAGAAAGCCGAGAGGAAGCCTCGTTGTTAACCCGTAAACCATTGTTTCGTCGGGCCTCCGCGGCCGAGAACCCAGGGAAGGCGGCCGCGTGGGCCGTCACCACAAAACCTGATGCTTCAATTCAAGACGCATGTCGCGGTACCCTTGATCATTGCCCATTGAAGGAGGAGGAGGACAGGGAGCAGGGGGAGGAAAACAAAACGGGTGACGTCACAAAGGCGGCGCCGTTGCGAGCAGGTAGAAAGATCTCCGAGAGGCGTTTGTCCCGCAGAAAGTCATCCCCGGAGACGTCAAACGATGTCACCACAGGCCCGGCATCCGTCTTCCCCGCCGCTACAAAGGTTAACAATGCCCACGGCCCGGCTGCAAAACGACCGCAGCGCTCGGATTGCGGCGCGGCCAATGGAGGCACTAAGCCCGCGGCGCTGGCTAATGGTCAACTTCCACCGGAAACGGAAGTGAAGGAGGCGGAGGAGGAAGAGGCTGAGGAGACGCTGAACGTGCGGCGCGGCGCGCGCGGCAAGAGGCGTCGTTCGGCCACCGGTGGACAGGTGGCGCTGCTGGGCAGCAAGCGGCAGAAGAGTCGAGGCATTGACTTCGTGGATGAGTTAGACCCCGACGAGCAGGTAAAGCCATCCACAGACTGAGGGGCGCCCGCATTCAGTGCGCTTACCGTCTTTTTGGGTTAAGTGATTTGAATATTCATTAGATATGGGTTGTACCGTTATCATTCACCATTGTAATATAATAATAATATAAAGTTCATTTCCAACTGTAGGCGCCATCGTACAACATGGAAGTAAGTTACAACAGAACACATATTTAGAATAAACAAACTTTAAGTTACTGTTGATGTTTGTTTTTCATAGAGATTAAGTGCACACTAATCATATGGCCAGTTTATAAACAATTTCCTTTATCATCGCAAGATACTAACTTGTAAAATGTATTTCCATTAACCGTTATAAATCACTAATTGCTTGAAGCTTCGTAGATGTATATTTTACGGCGATCATTCACCATTTTGTACACAAATATTGATTAAATAACTTTAAGATTTATTAGATATGAGATTACGGTTTGATCTATATTTCCTTCAGTAGGAAGCGCGCAGATACCTAACTGGAGACCAAATTAAAAGCGGTTGAGGACATTTTCGGTGTTGAAGATTGTTTTTTGTGTTTTGTAAGTACTAGCAGTAACATAACATATGACTTGGCGTCTGCCTACGTGAAGTCAGAGAGAAAATCTCCTCTCTTTGAACCGGCCGGATCTGACGTCAGTTATTAGACGTCGTGTGCTGAGTTGTGTTTGTTTTTCACCCCTAGACGCCGAAAGCCACAATAGGCTGCCCCACGTGTAGACTTCAGTTCGCAAAAGTCCTCGGTGAGTATATCGCTGTTGTTCGTCATACTCGCTTCCCTTCCCATGTTCTCAGGGTAGGC
The DNA here is from genome assembly GCA_964019135.1 of Arenicola marina. Classification (NCBI taxonomy): domain Eukaryota; kingdom Metazoa; phylum Annelida; class Polychaeta; family Arenicolidae; genus Arenicola; species Arenicola marina. The sequence continues at coordinate 26,398,026 of OZ025258.1, read as the reverse complement.
CACAGAATGCTTGCCTTCCTATGTCCTCAGGGTAGGCCACAGAAGGCTTCCCTTCCTATGTCCTCAGGGTAGGCCACAGAAAGCTTGCCTTCCTATGACCTCAGGGTAGGCCACAGAAAGCTTGCCTTCCTATGTCCTCAGGGTAGGCCACAGAAAGCTTGCCTTCCTATGTCCTCAGGGTAGGCCACAGAAGGCTTCCTTTTCTATGTCCTCGGGGTAGGCCACAGAAAGCTTGCCTTCCTATGTCCTCAGGGTAGGCGACAGAAGGCTTCCCTTCCTATGACCTCAGGGTAGGCCACAGAAGGCTTGCCTTCCTATGTCCTCAGGGTAGGTCACAGAAAGCTTGCCTTCCTATGTCCTCAGGGTAGGCCACAGAAGGCTTGCCTTCCTATGTCCTCAGGGTAGGCCACAGAAAGCTTGCCTTCCTATGTCCACAGGGTAGGCCACAGAAGGCTTCCCTTCCTATGACCTCAGGGTAGATCACAGAAAGCTTGCCTTCCTATGACCTCAGGGTAGGCCACAGAAAGCTTGCCTTCCTATGTCCTCAGGGTAGGCCACAGAAAGCTTGCCTTCCTGAGTCCTCAGGGTAGGCCACAGATGGCTTCCCTTCCTATGTCCTCAGGGTAGGCCACAGGAAGGTTCCCTTCCTATGTCCTCAGGGTAGGCCACAGAAGGCTTCCCTTCCTATGACCTCAGGGTAGGTCACAGAAAGCTTGCCTTCCTATGACCTCAGGGTAGGCCACAGAAGGCTTCCCTTCCTATGTCCTCAGGGTAGGCCACAGAAGGCTTCCCTTCCTATGTCCTCAGGGTAGGCCACAGAAAGCTTGCCTTCCTATGTCCTCAGGGTAGGCCACAGAAAGGTTCCCTTCCTATGTCCTCAGGGTAGGCCACAGAAAGCTTCCCTTCCTATGACCTCAGGGTAGGCCACAGAAAACTTGCCTTCCTATGTCCTCAGGGTAGGCCACAGGAAGGTTCCCTTCCTATGTCCTCAGGGTAGGCCACAGAAAGGTTCCCTTCCTATGTCCTCAGGGTAGGCCACAGAAAGCTTGCCTTCCTATGACCTCAGGGTAGGCCACAGAAAGGTTCCCTTCCTATGTCCTCAGGGTAGGCCACAGAAAGGTTCCCTTCCTATGTCCTCAGGGTAGGCCACAGAAGGCTTCCCTTCCTATGACCTCAGGGTAGGTCACAGAAAGCTTGCCTTCCTATGTCCTCAGGGTAGGCCACAGAAAGCTTGCCTTCCTATGACCTCAGGGTAGGCCACAGAAAGGTTCCCTTCCTATGTCCTCAGGGTAGGCCACAGGAAGGTTCCCTTCCTATGTCCTCAGGGTAGGCCACAGAAAGGTTCCCTTCCTATGTCCTCAGGGTAGGCCACAGAAGGCTTCCCTTCCTATGTCCTCAGGGTAGGCCACAGAAAGGTTCCCTTCCTATGTCCTCAGGGTAGGCCACAGAAGGCTTGCCTTCCTATGACCTCAGGGTAGGCCACAGAAAGGTTCCCTTCCTATGTCCTCAGGGTAGGCTACAGGAAGGTTCCCTTCCTATGTCCTCAGGGTAGGCCACAGAAAGGTTCCCTTCCTATGTCCTCAGGGTAGGCCACAGAAGGCTTCCCTTCCTATGTCCTCAGGGTAGGCCACAGAAAGGTTCCCTTCCTATGTCCTCAGGGTAGGCCACAGAAGGCTTCCCTTCCTATGTCCTCAGGGTAGGCCACAGAAAGCTTGCCTTCCTATGACCTCAGGGTAGGCCACAGAAAGGTTCCGTTCCTATGTCCTCAGGGTAGGCCACAGAAGGCTTCCCTTCCTATGACCTCAGGGTAGGTCACAGAAAGCTTGCCTTCCTATGACCTCAGGGTAGGCCACAGAAAGCTTGCCTTCCTATGTCCTCAGGGTAGGCCACAGAAGGCTTCCCTTCCTATGTCCTCAGGGTAGGCCACAGAAAGCTTGCCTTCCTATGTCCTCAGGGTAGGCCACAGAAAGCTTGCCTTCCTATGTCCTCAGGGTAGGCCACAGGAAGGTTCCCTTCCTATGTCCTCAGGGTAGGCCACAGAAAGCTTGCCTTCCTATGTCCTCAGGGTAGGCCACAGAAGGCTTGCCTTCCTATGTCCTCAGGGTAAGCCACAGAAAGCTTGCCTTCCTGAGTCCTCAGGGTAGGCCACAGAAGGCTTCCCTTCCTATGACCTCAGGGTAGGCCACAGAAAGCTTGCCTTCCTATGTCCTCAGGGTAGGCCACAGAAGGCTTCCCTTCCTATGTCCTCAGGGTAGGCCACAGAAAGCTTGCCTTCCTATGTCCTCAGGGTAGGCCACAGAAAGCTTGCCTTCCTATGTCCTCAGGGTAGGCCACAGAAAGCTTGCCTTCCTATGACCTCAGGGTCGTGATCATGGATTTACGTTAATCGTGAACTGAGACTTTTAATACTAAATAACAGTGAATTGGGTATATGTATATCATGTATCGGCCCCTTCTATTGTAAGCTAGTTCTCCATTTAATTCATCGTGACCTGGGAATAAAGACATTTATTCTTCGTGATTTGGAAACCCGACCCCCCGCCCTTACCCCCCTCCCCCCTTACCCCTCCCCCCTCCCCCCATTGTGATCTGTTCGAGGTGCTCGTCAATCATTTTGTGAAATACTTTGTCCAATTGCGTACTAATGGTTATTTTGACCCCCCCAACCCCCCACCCCTGGCCTCTCGACTCCAGACCCGGTGCGCGAGCAGTGCCAGCCTCGCTTCTGGCGCCAGATGAAACCATCTCTGGAGGGGATGGGGTCCACGGTGGCACTCTCACTACGTCACGATGACGTCATCGAGGGAACGCTGCACGTCATACAACTGAAGAGTGAGTCTTTATTGTACATCAGACGCCATGTTTGTTGCTTTGTTTGTTTACCCGGTGGCGCATTCGGCGAGGGGTCGCCTCGTAGCCCAGTGGGTAGGGTGTTCGGTTATCATCGTTATTGTGGGCTGCTTGGTCTGTCCAAGCGGCCGGTGCGTGGTTCGAAACCCATCTGTGCAAATGTCTGTGTTGGTACAGGATAAACATCCTATGTGTTTCTTCGCAAAAAGTAGTCAAACTAAGTAGTCTTAAATAATCCACGTTTCCGTGTGTTTTTTAACAGAGAATAAAAAAGATATATAAACAAAAATATGAACAAAAAAGCGTTTAAATGTATCACGCCATTGGTTCCGCGTCCAGAAGGAGAGCTGAACGTATCCACACCATCATGTTTATTTGACCCCTAGATGGCGCTGTGCCCCTGAACGGCTACTGGAGTGAAGGGGACGGCTGTGTGGTCCAGTACCTGGGGTGTTCAGGGTGTCTGCGGTGCGGCACCTCACACCCTGACAACCCCACCCCTCTCGGCGCCTCCGTCACCCTCTTGGCCAAGAAACATCACCCTAGGGTCAAGGTCGAACAGGTAGGTGGGGGGCATCTGTGACGTCACTTACGCCGTAGTAATTTTTTTGAACTGATTAAAGTTGACTTGAACACATTTCGGTTTATGTGGACTCTCGTTATTTGCGTTGTACATGAGATTCAAGATTGAAGAGTCGTTTATTTGACCAAGTATGATGTAAATACAAACGGAAAGTGAGACAAATAGTGTCGACTTGGCCGGGAGACTCCAACTAAGACCTTAAAGGTCGCTGGTGCTAGAGCCACCCAACATTGTGTTTTTTAAAGTTATACAGTTACACATAAACAACCAAATAATAACAGTAATATATACACTAATACGTTAGGTATTCAAAACAAAGCAAAACACACCTCACATGAACAGCTTCAATATATGTACTTAAGTTATTCACACAATTAACTGACGGCAAATATAACAATGTTCGATGTGACACTCGAAATCATAGTTAATTATTCAATTATCATTAATATATCTTAATATATCTTATACATGATGAAGATGGGCAGTCAATGAAGTCCGCGTGCATGAATTACCTGCATAACCCCCCCCCCCCACCACCCACCTCCCACCCCTCTCCCCGATATGCTAACATAAGCGTGTAATATCACAACTAAAAGAAAAGAACACCAGAAACGCAGGAACTAAACCAAAGGAAAGTTACCTGAATATCCCCCACCCATCCCTCCCCCCTTATGTGTCTCCTAATAATCTCCTGAAGACCGAACTGAACCGTGAGAGTAACTGTGATTGTAATGATATCTGCTGTGTGGGCGTACCGCTGGGATGATGGGGAAAGATCGAGATCTGCATTTCGATGCCGAATGCCGTAGAAACTAAGTAGAGCAGTGGCGCCATCTGGTGTCAAAAGAGTCGCCCCGGGCGTACCAAGGGAAAGAAGAAATCTGCCATGTACGCGTCGCTCACTCGGCATGGCTCCGCATTGTACTGATGTCTACGGAAGTCGGCATCGAAATGCAACGAAGCGATCTTCTCCCAATACTTTAAAATGTGTTCTATAATTCATTATACCCGGCCCTTTTTTCCCCTTTAAATGACGTATAAATATATATGTATATGCTACTCTCCTAGGTTTGGTTGATTCCTCATTGTTTGCAAGGATCTTCGGTGTAAGCGGCGCCCCAGTGACGTACCCGACCGGGATCCGCGGCAGTGTGTTCATATACGGGGGCACCCGAGTGGTCTAGTGGATAGCGCGTCGAATGAACTCTGCCAGGCCAGGCAGCGTGCCGGCGTTCGCGCCCCACTGGGTGAATTGCCTTCTTTTCGAGAGGAGTTGAGGATATGAGTCCGCTCCGCCCTTGGGATTGACGCCGTATGACCTTCGTTTCAGGTTAAAACGTCCTTCTCAAGCGAAGCATCCCATCCATGTATATCTTCCTATCCATGCATATCTTCCTATCTATGCGTATCTGTCCACGTGTCTGTATCGTTAATGGTGTTATATTAACATGTTCTGCAGACCGGATAGATGTCAGAACTCAGAAAGAACGTCATGATCTATCAGGGACTGTTACTGAACTCAGGATATGTACATAAAACACGTTCGTTCTTCGATTGTTGCATCCATTACACACGCCTAAGACTTACTACAGCACTCCATTTCGTAGGATATTGTATGCCAGGTGATTGCTGTGTGAGAACTGTGGATATCAACATACCTGTACGAAGGTTAAGGGGTATAATAATTGGATGAAAATATGTGCTAGGTGCTATAAAAGCGGCCCATATATTATATTATAATAAATATAACGATCTATTAAGTCCAATCTAATTATAAATGCTACTTCTTGCCGTTGCGTATTGTGCTGCAACAATTCAGCCTAATGTATAGATTACGACAATTATCTCAATCACGACTTTATGGAACGCCAACCGTCTATTTATTATCAGCGTTAGAGAAACTTCTGAAAGACAAAGGCAGCGATTGCAAGTTCGTAATGGGATGGATATTTGTTTTTGTTGTAACTCTCCAACGGATAATCATTATAGCACGGAACGGTTGATTGTGAGTTACTGGTCCATGTATGTGTTATAATCCGAGAGTAAACATGTTTGTATGGAATGAAACAGTTGTTACGTAAGTTGAAGTGATGCTTGTTCGTGGTATGAGTAAACCGGTTTGTAATAAAGAGTTTGATGTGAATGACTTGTGATCAGTTCTCTCGTGTCTGTTTTTTCTTAGGCCCAAACTTGTGGCGCTGTTACCGAGAACTGTTCTAGAAGGCTACATGATAAAGCAGAGGCGGATCCAGGAATTTGAAAAGTTGGGAGGTCCGAACTTGCGACCGGGGTGGGGGGGGGGTCCACGCTGACTCTGATAGCGTTCTTCCTCAACAGGGGGGGAGGGGGTCCACGCCTAAGATTGCCGTTTTTCAGTGCAAAATTTGCACTGAAAAACGGCATTTTTCCTCAAAAGGTTCTGGTCCCCCCCAACCATGAATCCCCCCTTGCGTTGTATAGTGTATCGTTGGCATTAGGTTGACCGTGTTTTGTAATGTTACCCAGATAAATATACTACAATGTGTATGATACTGCCCTTGAAGTGAAACTTTATATACAATTATCCGACACAGACAACCCTGTATCAACATATTTGTTTTTAAAGACTAAGAAACTTCTGCCATCGTTAGGAAAACAGTAATCACCCCGAGCCGTAGGCTTCTGTATATTCATATCATGGTGATATGTACTACGCGAGATAAAAAAAACAAAGCGCGGATCACTTGATCTTACCCATATTCGTCATGTGATAGGGTTGTCTGAAACCTTGTTTCAAAGCCTGATTGGTTGAATTCTACGTACATCCTATCACGGACAACGAAGTCTCTTAATTTTGAAAAAAAAACAATGGTTATTTAACTGCCATATTATGTCTATTATTCGCGCAGTTATCTATTTCACTTTACGTTTGGCCTTTTGTTGATTTTGAACGAGCACGTTTGCTCGCGCCACCGCAGTTGTTTTGTCTGCGGGCGAATATGACCTTTATCATTGTGCTCCAAAGGTTGTAAACACAAAGAGTACCGGTCAAAAAGCAAAGGTATTCAAGCCTGTGTGTGCTCAAGTATCTCCATTGTCTTATGAAAGCAATGTGGGTGGTGACACACTGTGGGTAGAGAGTCGGTGGTGTATGGTTGTATGGCTGAGAGGAGGGAGGGAGGAAGGGCTGGCGGTGTAGTGTATAGGCTTGCTGTTTGCGCTCTGACCTCACCGGACAATACGACCAACCGACATCGCAACGTGTCGCCTTTCAGGTACGACGCGCCGGATGACGCACCTGTGCCCACCTCTCTATCTCTCCCCTGCGCTTGCCCTACCCCCCCCCCCCCGCCTCCCCCTTCACCACCCTGGCCCCTTTTGTTCCCCCCCCCTACTGCCTCACGGGATCAGGAAGGGTGGCAGGTAGAACGGTCATTTGCGCCGTCTCTTGACTTGGCCAAACGAAGTGAGGTGAGTTGACAAAGCCTCAAAGGGGACTTTTTTTGGACACCGGCTCTTGACACGCTAACCAGAGTTAACCTTAATGTCCGGTTAATTGAAAAAGCGAAGCACGCTTGTTTGATCAACGGAATCTAGCCGAGCGATAGTTAGGGGTCTGGAAGGGGTAAACGGCGACACGCGACACAGGCAGATTTGAAAATTCGACATTGACCCCCAAATATATTCCGACACTGAGGATCTGAAAAAGCGACATCGACACCGATTTTTGAGAAAAAAACGTCACTGAACTTAGCCAAAAAGCGACACGGAACGTCGTGAAAAATCGACATTCGACACTGAGAATTTTGAAAAATCGACACTGGATACTGGACGCCCCCTTCCACTGCTGGGCGCAATTTGCGAGACGAAGCATTTCGTGGTACTGATGTGATTGAAATATGTTAACTATACGACCAGTGGCGTAGCCAGCCTTACCATAAACGCAGACTATTAAGGGTCTGGAGGGGGAGGGGGGTTTGGACGTCAAAAATTGCCCCCGAAAAATTGGGACGCACTGCCTATTCCAGATGCGTCAATGGTAGTTGCGCCACAGACGACGTTCAAGTTTTGTGCTTTTAAAAGAGCATTTCATTCATTCCCACGTCGGTTTTTGTTTGTCTTTATTTCTTGTTTTATGATGTTTTTTTATGTCCTACCCTGCCGCCCTGCCAACGCTAAATAGCACTGAATAAGCATTTAAAATAGCATTTAACCCATGGTACAGCCATGTTATTTTCATAATGATAACGGAAAGGAATGCGGTGCCAGTGGGTATATTCTCGCCGCTGCTGAACCGCGGAACATTTTTTGCATTTACCCCTCCCGATCATCAACCAGCGACTAATTATGAAAGGTGGGTGTTGAACGACTGTCATTAACCTGTAAGTTTTGCCGTGAGACTTTACGACACGCTCGGAGCCACCGCCCCCCTCTCCACCAGCGTCGGCCTTATCAGGGCGTCTCAAAATACCTGCTTTTGACAGACGTCGATGCCCGGGCAGATACGACTGCCGACTTATCAGTCTCTTTTGAGGAAGGTTGCGAGGTTTTGGCGCCACGTGAGAAGCTGAAGATCGAGTCGCATGATGTCTGTCACGTAACAGGTTCGACCCATTTAACCTCTTCGGAGACTACGCCCCCACCACTCTCACTCTCTCTCTTTCTCTCCCAATCCCCCCCCCCACTCCCATGTACACTGACACATCCACCTCCATCACCGGCCCAACCCTCACAACGTAGCGACTCATAAGGTGTCCCTCCACGTGGCGCCCCGGCGTTTGGCGGTGAGTTTTGACACCATTTATTCGGAGTGTTCGATGTTGTGGGTTCGGACCCCACCTGTAGAAATGGACGTATGTACGTGGTGCCGGCCAAATGCTATCCCACAAGATCTGATGGTTGATTGTTGATTTAAGTAGGCACTTTAACTAACCTCTGTAGGTCATATCGCGACAATGGGAAATGACAGAAATGAGAGGAGCCATATCTACGGGGCGTAACCCCTACTCTTTGCGAAAGAAAAGACAGGGGCGCTTTACCCTGCGCCCACAGATTTGTAAAATGTGACTCTTACTTTACCTTATCATGAGTTCAGCAGAAATCCCTGATAGATCATGACGTGAGTTCTGACGTCTGTCCGGTCTGTAGAACATGTCGATAAAACACCATCAACGATACAGACACATGAACAGATATGCATAGATGGGACGCTTGGCTTGAGAAGGACATTTTAACCTTGAACGAAGGTCACACGGCGTCATTCGAGAGTACCTAGGGCGGAGTGAACTATCTTTAACTCATCTCGAATAAGGCAATTCACTCAGCGGGGCGCGACCTCCGGCACGATGACATGTACTCCGAGAGACCTGAGTACTGTCTAACATGACCCTTCCATGACATAACTTCACAAGTACAGGGGTCTGGAAGGGGTAAATGGCCACGCGCGACTTGGCCGTTTAAAAAAAACACCCGAAATTGGCATCCAAATTCCGATAAAGAACACCAACACAGAGCATTCCACACTGGACTCACCAGACCCTTAAAGTCCAGCTCCAAGGTCCAAACTCAAGACATAAATCCCAATATATTATTTCATCAAAATAGATTACCAGTTAATTTCATTCGGGAGCACTATTAGTAAAATTGGCCATTATCCCATATGATAACATCGACGTTTCGTGACGTAAATGTAGGTTCCCCTTTGAAGTGCGCTGTCCGCATGAGACTAGGAGTGAATCGCAGGTTAAAAACCCTATTCCAGTTATTATTAATTCAACCCATCGAACTTCTATTGGTTGCCTCCTTACTCAAAAATACCAATTCATCTGAGTATTTATATATACGCTCCACCTGCCCATATATAGAAATCAAACCGGAACCTGCCTCTACGTCACTTGGCGCAAAAAATAAGGCTTTGATCGTTCAGAGCTGATGCCCGAGTTGGTACAGATTTCGTGACTAAAATGTGCCACACTTACCAAACTATACGAACCACATAATTTGCACAACCACCCAGATTGCTTTAATATTTACTCTTCTGCGGCTACTTGTATATGATGCTCATTTTGCGAATTACTTTACCCAGAATCTGGCCTTTAAAGTATCTGCCATCTTGGAAAAGTATGACTGACGTAGAGAGTTATGGAAAATCAGTGGAATAATCTGAACGGATTTGCGTCCCAGCTATTGTCTTTCGGCCCGATATGACTTACACACGTTCAACCGTCCTATCTGGCCACTATTCCTATTATAGGAGGTCACCCCAATGGGGGGGCCATTGGGCCGGTCACGGAGATTTTCCATATGAATTGATGTCATTGGTTGGTCCAGGGTACCCGAACAATGAGAAACCGCTTATTGGACTCCGTCATAAAACTGACGCTGTACGATACAAGACACCAGCAGGGAGGGGTCTGTAGGCCAATAGCTATGATAATGGACCTTTTTGGGCTGTTTAGACCGACCCGCCCACAGTTAACATACTAATTAACTCACCCCCACCAGCCCGCCCCTCCCCCGAGTCAGTGGCAGTCCATCCATCAAGGCGGGGAGTCCCCAAGCCTCTCCACGGACCCGCCTGCTCAGGGGGCACTAAAGTACAAACTCGAGACACCGCGCTGGCCCCGGCCGACACATAGAAGTATATCGTAAGCAAAAGCCGGTGTATAAACGGAGCGTATAGGATATCAGGCCGCGCCGCCAAATGCCCCGAAGTGGCTGTCCTTACATTGCAAACAATTAGCTGACGTGTCTGCCGTACCCAGATAAACCATCTCGTCGCTCTACAATCTAACATATATATATATATATATGCATTCCGTCAAAAATTATGCGGTTTGCAGAGGCGCCCGACGAGGGGTGGTGCTAACCCAGATGGCTATCAGAAGGTCTCCACTTCACCGCCCCGAGGCCAAAGGGGGTGACAAATAGTCCCAGAAAAACAGCCACAAGCCATATTTCGTATTTTAGCGCCGACCGCTCGGCGCCACACGCGTCCACGGATTTCGCTGATAGCCGAGTTAAAAATATTTTTGGTATTCGGCTTTTAGTGTTGCTGGAAGGTTGGGTGACTGATGACTGCGCGGAAAGGCCCCCGCTCGCCGCAGTTAATTTGTGTGGTAATAAAAAAAGAGAGAGATAAATGTCAGTGAAAAGAGTTCGACAGCTTCGTATACATTCCCGAGCGACCCACTATCTGGTGTCCCCGACTTTAATGACGCCTGATGTAATCAGGTATTATAAAAAGCTTTTTTTGTTGGGGCAATGGCTGCCTCTGGTGCTGGTTTCGACAGGTTATGATCAATTTAGCGTTGGGCAGCGGAGTAGATTGTCCCTGATCTGACAACTGATGCAGAGCGGCGCTCACAATGTCTCGAGATTCGCTGGCGGTCATTCAGGTCGTTCGAATTATTGTTGCAGCGTAGCTCACGTGTGACTCACGCCGACCATTTGCCATAATGATCCTTTGCGTGAACTAGAGCAAGATGAATTTCGTCAGAACTCGCCAGTATATACGCTTCACTAACCACTGCTGGAATATCGTTGTGACGTTGTTTGGACAGTTTCGCAATGTGCTTGTACAGTGTTTGGTCTACTTCAGCAGTCTACCTTAGCGTATATTGTATATTTTGGCCTATATTTCGTTGAAATAGCAAAATGCGGGGGCGACGTCTGTAAATATCACGCAGTATCCGCAAAAACAGCCTTGTCGACATTTTAGTTTAGACGTGGAGGAGTGTTGTACAGAGCCGTCCTTGTGTAAAAACCCTTGAACACCTCATTATCATAGTGTTTCATTCATAGGGGGTGGGGGGGGGGGGCACCCAAATGGTTTGGTGATTAGCCCGTTCGACTCTGCCAGGTCAGCCAGCCACCGTGCCGGAGGTCGGGGGTTTGCACCCCACTGGAGCACCCAAATGGTTTGGTGATTAGCCACTATGTGGCTAGGTAGGGTAGGGGGCTAACCCCAGGCACATGGCTCCGCCCCCCCCCCCTTGAACGGCCCCATTAATATCTTCATATGTTGCAATGTTCTAATCAAACTAACTATTTTTTACTCATTCAATAACGGCATAGAATTTAGTTTTGTTAACTAAAGTTTGTTTGCATGTTGTGTGAATACAGTTAGAGATCAAGACGGAAGAAATATTTCAAAATAACACGGGGTCAGAGTTCAAAACGCGATCATGAGGCATGAACGGCAGCCTCAGCGATCATGAGGCATGAACGGCAGCCTCAGCGATCATGAGGCATGAAAGGCAGCCTCAGCGATCATGAGGCATGAACGGCAGCCTCAGCGATCATGAGGCATGAACGGCAGCCTCAGCGATCATGAGGCATGAACGGCAGCCTCAGTGATCATGAGGCATGAACGGCAGCCTCAGTGACTTGGTAATAGTCCACAGGTGACAACAGGGACATCAGGGGGCAAAACCGGATGATCCGACCAAGTGGCAGCAGCGCTGCTGAACGCCGAAGCGTCCGAAGAGGGTAGTCCTTGTGATGCCGGGTGTCCTGTCTCGACCTGTCCCAAAGGTAGTCTGATCACTTCGGGGCTGATGCCGTATTTATATGGGCGTACTGCCACTCCCGGAAGCTTGTCACGATTGACAAGGCAGATCACACAAAAGTGGACACTCCAAGGAAGGTCGCAGCGCTCAACTTTGCCAGCCATGAAGTTAATATCCCTGTATATTCGAGAACTAATGCGACAATTTGAGCACATCATCAAAAGCATCGACTTCGAGACAAACGTGAATGCAATGACCTCTGTGAAGGTCACGTCTCGACAGTCGGCAACGTTATGAAAACGAGATCCTGCACAAGCGTTTTTCCTAGCGTGGTGAGAACCCTGGCAGTAGAACCATGTGAGAACCCTGGCAGTAGAACCATGTGAGAGCGCACGACATGGGTTGTCGCACTTGTTTGATCGTTATTCTACTCGGCTAGACAAGTTGGTTGTTTGGTTGGTTATTCAGGACGCTTTAACTATTTTTAGTCATATCGCGTCCATGGGAGAAGGAAGGGGGAGTGGAGTCATGTGTAACCCCCTACTCTTTACGAAGAAAGACATGAGATCTTTATCCTGCGACCACACAGACATGGCCACAGCAGGGCTCGAACCACCGACCCACGTGCCGTTAGGCACTCGGCTAGACAAGAGGCTGGCTGATGCACATGTGCTGCTACTTAAGTTATGACGAAACCGTGGCTTTTAGGTATAGATCAGAAGACCCTATTTCCTTGCTTTCGATGAGTTGGATCAGAACCTATTATACCTATAGTGTTAAGGCAGAAAAACAGGATCGTGGGGGTAACGGAAGGGAGGGAACGGGGTATATGTATATCGGTGGACCTTTCGGCCTAGAACGTTTCGGCCAGGTATTTTGGGGAGGGCGGACGTTTCGGCCAGGTATTTTGGGGAGGGCGGACGTTTCGGCCAGGTATTTTGGGGAGGCCGGACGTTTCGGCCAGGTATTTTGGGGAGGGCGAACGTTTCGGCCAGGTATTTTGGGGAGGGCGGACGTTTCGGCCAGGTATTTTGGGGAGGGCGGACGTTTCGGCCAGGTATTTTGGGGAGGGCGGACGTTTCGGCCAGGTATTTTGGGGAGAGCGGACGTATCGGCCAGGTATTTTGGGGAGGGCGGACGTATCGGCCAGGTATTTTGGGGAGGGCGGACGTTTCGGCCAGGTATTTTGGGGAGGACGGACGTTTCGGCCAGGTATTTTGGGGAGGGCGGACGTTTCGGCCAGGTATTTTGGGGAGGGCGGACGTTTCGGCCAGGTATTTTAGGGAGGGCGGACGTTTCGGCCAGGTATTTTGGGGAGGGCGGACGTTTCGGCCAGGTATTTTGGGGAGGGCGGACGTTTCGGCCAGGTATTTTGGGGAGGGCGGACGTTTCGGCCAGGTATTTTGGGGAGAGCGGGCGTATCGGCCAGGTATTTTGGGGAGGGCGGACGTTTCGGCCAGGTATTTTGGGGAGGGCGGACGTTTCGGCCAGGTATTTTGGGGAGGGCGGACGTTTCGGCCAAGTATAGTATTACAAAATTTGGCCGGAGCGTCCGCTGGCCGAAACGTCTTACAACCATCCCATGCCGGCCCCCACCACACACAACACAGATATACATGGTAGTAGGACGTTTCGGCCTAGGACGATGCGTCGATGGAGTGGAGTGGAGGGGTATATGTGTCTATGTGTGTGTGGTCGGGGCCTGACGGGGTGGGGTGGAGGCGGATTTGCCGCCAGACTAGGACGGAGCATTCTGCCAAGATAAGGCGACCCGCTCCACAGAATGCCCACAATTCGCTGAAGCGGATAATAACTCAGTTAAATCGTCATTTCTCCCAAGACCGAAAGAGGCTAAGACCAACGACTATATTGCTCAACTCTTGAGCCACATCGTTATCTATTAGCGATTGATGAATAAAACAGTAAGATTTTCAATCTTTTTGCAATATACAAAACATAAATAGATTTATTGCGAACCGAACAAATGACAATCAGGCCCTTTAACCACAGGAATAGAATTTGTCGTTGCTATAAGCTTCCAGATAATCCCTAGATCCAGATAATCCGGCTTGTCCTGCCAGATGACTGCTTCCAGAACCTTTCTCCTCCCCGCTGCCCAGGGCTCCGCACTTTGAGATTCAGGGCATCGAGGACAAAAAGTAACACTCCCAGGTCCTAAAAAGGGTAAGGCAAATATTTATATCGATTGAGGATAAAATATTCCTTCTCTCTCATCCGTTTTTTAGTACTCTTTCGGCTTTTTTTGTCACTCTCTTGTCTCTGTCTCTCCGCTTCTTCTCTTTCTCTCTCTGTCTTATTCGCCACCCTTCGACCGTGTGTATCCTTTTTACCCTGCCCACGTTCACCCCCCCCCCCCCCACCCCTCCACGTACCTATACACTTGTCCCGATATACCCACTGTTGTCCCGATATATACCCACTGTTGTCCCGATATATACCCACTGTTGTCCCGATATATACCCACTGTTGTCCCGATAATATCCACTGTTGTCCCGATATATACCCACTGTTGTCCCGATATATACCCACTGTTGTCCCGATATATACCCACTGTTGTCCCGATATATACCCACTGTTGTCCCGATATATACCCACTGTTGTCCCGATATATACCCACTGTTGTCCCGATATATACCCACTGTTGTCCCGATATATACCCACTGTTGTCCCGATATATACCCACTGTTGTCCCGATATATACCCACTGTTGTCCCGATATATACCCACTGTTGTCCCGATAATATCCACCTACCTAGCTTCCGTCCTTGCCTTCCTTCTGTTTAATCAAACTCTTATTGCCTCTCTATTCTCATCCTTCCCGGTATCTATCTCTCTCTCCCTTCCTCACCCCCTCCCCCCGCCCCGCCTCCACCTCCTACTGTCTATTTCTTACCCCCTATTCACGCTTCACTGCCTTATCTGGGACACTCCTCACACCCCACCCCTAACCCTCTCCTACCTCCAACTCCCCACGCTGTCTACCCCCTCCCACCCCTGTCGTCTTACCCCCAACCCGACCACTTCCCTCACCCCCACCCCCCACCCCTTACCCTCCACCCCCACCACGCTCGCCACTTCCCGCGCGATTGTGTCCAACCCTCGGCGAAGTAAATCACGAAGAATCTGACGAATCTCCCGCGTTTTGTCCCGCTTTGGTGGCGGCCGAAATTGCCAATTGATCCTCGCTTTTATGCGGCCAGCGGGGAGAGGAAAATACCCATTGAGGTACGACTTGACTCGAGTCACTCGGTCGTACGCCGGAGCGAGTTGGACTTATGAGCGGGTCGCTTTAATCAGGCGACCACAACGGGCGACGCGATAACAGGGGAATCAATTGAGCCGCCATGAGGAGACGGCTCCTCGGAAACACACCCGTATCGGCGAGCTGAGCTGTCTCTTAGCTGCCTTTGTCGCTTCCATCTCAATCGAGGGAAGTCAGCCCTTGCTTGCCCATCCCACACCCCCACCCCAACCCCCTCTCCCTCTCCCCCTTTGTCTCGTCTGGGCGGGAAGATGGACTTCTGGAGGGATTTACAGGGCTTATCCGGTGTTTCCGTGGTTTATCCGGTCTTGTCTGCCCCCGAGCGCTGAGATTCCGCGGGCTTGACACAAAGAGAAGAGCTTGGCAAGGGACCTGGGCGTGCCTAAAACGCTTCATTACGTGGGGGTTTTCAGGCGATTTCTTGACCTCTTCAATACAGCTGAGTTGGCCCGGCCTTTACGGGGGCTGCCTTAAGCCCATCCCTGTCGCTTGATGGTCGTTTTCAGTTGTTTAGAAGATGGTATTGGCTTTTCCCGCATGGGGTCTTTTATGGTGCGAGACACGGTCCAACCGCGCCGGGGGAAAGGCCTTGGTCAAGTTAAAAGTTAAGTTAGGGCTCTCCATTGTACTCGTTAAAATCTGTGTTACTGTGAATACAGTCTGGATTACTGTGTTATTGTGAGTACAGCCTGGATTACTGTGTTATTGTGAGTACAGTCTGGGTTACTGTGTTATTGTGAGTACAGTCTGGGTGACTGTGTTATTGTGAGTACAGTTTGGGTTAGTGTTATTCTGAGTACAGTCTGGGTTACTGGGTTACTGGGAGTACAGTCTGGGTTACTGGGTTACTGGGAGTACAGTCTGGGTTAGTGTTATTGTGAGTACAGCCTGGGTTACTGTGTCATTGGAAGTACATTCTGGGTTACTGTGTTGTGAGTACAGCATGGGCTACTGTGTTATTCTGAGTACAGTCTGGGTTACTGTGTTATTGTGAGTACAGTCTGGGTTACTGGGTTACTGTGAGTACAGTCTGGGTGACTGGGTTACTGTGAGTACAGTCTGGGTTACTGGGTTATTGTGAGTACAGTCTGGGTTACTGTGTTATTGTGAGTACAGTCTGGGTTACTGTGTTATCGTGAGTACAGTTTGGCTCACTGTGTTATTGTGAGTACAGTCTGGGTTACTGTGTTATTGTGAGTACAGCCTGGGTTACTGTGTTATTGGAAGTACATTCTGGGTTACTGTGTTGTGAGTACAGCATGGGCTACTGTGTTATTGTGAGTACAGTCTGGGTTACTGGGTTATTGTGAGTACAGTCTGGGTTACTGTGTTATTGTGAGTACAGTCTGGGTGACTGTGTTATCGTGAGTACAGTTTGGCTCACTGTGTTATTGTGAGTACAGTCTGGATTACTGTGTTATTGTGAGTACAGCCTGGGTTACTGTGTTATTGGAAGTACAGTCTGGGTTACTGTGTTATTGTGAATACAGTTTGGCTTACTGTGTTATTGTGAGTACAGTCTGGGTTACTGTGTTATTGTGAGTACAGTCTGGGTGACTGGGTTACTGTGAGTACAGTCTGGGTTACTGTGTTACTGTGAGTACAGTCTGGGTTACTGTGTTATTGTGAATACAGTTTGGCTTACTGTGTTATTGTGAGTACAGTCTGGGTTACTGTGTTATTGTGAGTACAGTCTGGGTGACTGGGTTACTGTGAGTACAGTCTGGGTTACTGTGTTTTTGTGAGTACAGTCTGGGTTACTGTGTTATTGTGAGTACAGCCTGGGTTACTGTGTTATTGTGAGTACAGCCTGGGTTACTGTGTTATTCTGAGTACAGTCTGGGTGACTGGGTTACTGTGAGTACAGTCTGGGTTACTGTGTTATTGTGAGTACAGTCTGGGTTACTGTGTTATTGTGAGTACAGCCTGGGTTACTGTGTTATTCTGAGTACAGTCTGGGTGACTGGGTTACTGTGAGTACAGTCTGGGTTACTGTGTTATTGTGAGTACAGTCTGGGTTACGGTGTTATCGTGAGTACAGTTTGGCTCACTGTGTTATTGTGAGTACAGTCTGGGTTACTGTGTTATTGGAAGTACATTCTGGGTTACTGTGTTGTGAGTACAGCATGGGCTACTGTGTTATTCTGAGTACAGTCTGGGTGACTGTGTTACTGTGAGTACAGTCTGGGTTACTGTGTTACTGTGAGTACAGTCTGGGTTACTGTGTTATTGTGAATACAGTTTGGCTTACTGTGTTATTGTGAGTACAGTCTGGGTTACTGTGTTATTGTGAGTACAGTCTGGGTGACTGGGTTACTGTGAGTACAGTCTGGGTTACTGTGTTATTGTGAGTACAGTCTGGGTTACTGTGTTATTGTGAGTACAGTCTGGGTGACTGGGTTACTGTGAGTACAGTCTGGGTTACTGTGTTTTTGTGAGTACAGTCTGGGTTACTGTGTTATTGTGAGTACAGTCTGGGTGACTGGGTTACTGTGAGTACAGTCTGGGTTACTGTGTTATTGTGAGTACAGTCTGGGTTACTGTGTTATTCTGAGTACAGTCTGGGTGACTGGGTTACTGTGAGTACAGTCTGGGTTACTGTGTTATTGTGAGTACAGTCTGGGTTACTGTGTTATCGTGAGTACAGTTTGGCTCACTGTGTTATTGTGAGTACAGTCTGGGTTACTGTGTTATTGGAAGTACATTCTGGGTTACTGTGTTGTGAGTACAGCATGGGCTACTGTGTTATTCTGAGTACAGTCTGGGTGACTGTGTTACTGTGAGTACAGTCTGGGTTACTGTGTTACTGTGAGTACAGTCTGGGTTACTGTGTTATTGTGAATACAGTTTGGCTTACTGTGTTATTGTGAGTACAGTCTGGGTTACTGTGTTATTGTGAGTACAGTCTGGGTGACTGGGTTACTGTGAGTACAGTCTGGGTTACTGTGTTTTTGTGAGTACAGTCTGGGTTACTGTGTTATTGTGAGTACAGTCTGGGTTACTGGGTTACTGTGAGTACAGTCTGGGTTACTGTGTTTTTGTGAGTACAGTCTGGGTTAGTGTTATTGTGAGTACAGTCTGGGTGACTGGGTTACTGTGAGTACAGTCTGGGTTACTGTGTTACTGTGAGTACAGTCTGGGTTACTGTGTTATTGTGAATACAGTTTGGCTTACTGTGTTATTGTGAGTACAGTCTGGGCAACTGTGTTACTGTGAGTACAGTCTGGGTTACTGTGTTATTGTGAGTACAGTCTGGGTTACTGTGTTATTGTGAGTACAGCCTGGGTTACTGTGTTATTCTGAGTACAGTCTGGGTGACTGGGTTACTGTGAGTACAGTCTGGGTTACTGTGTTTTTGTGAGTACATTCTGGGTTACTGTGTTATTCTGAGTACAGTCTGGGTGACTGGGTTACTGTGAGTACAGTCTGGGTTACTGTGTTATCGTGAGTACAGCCTGGGTTACTGTGTTATTTTAGTACAGTTTTGGTTTATGTGTTATTGCGAGTGTTACCTGTGTTAATGTGTTATTGTGAGTGCTACATGTGTTCATGTGTTATTGTGAGTGCTACCTGTGTTCGTGCGTTATTGTGAGTGCTACATGTGTTCATGTGTTATTGTGAGTGCTACATGTGTTAATGGAAATTTATGTGTTATTGTGAATACAGTACGCGTTTATGTGTTCTGGTCAGTATTACTTGTGTCATTGTCAGTATCGCATGTGTTCATGTCATTATGGGTAATATGTGTGTTTGTGTTTGTCTTATTGTGAGCAATATGTGTATATGTTTGTGTTATTGTGGGTATTAATGTGTTAAGGTTTGTGTTATTGTGGGTAATATGTGTGTAGATGTTTGTGTTATGGTGGGTAATATGTGTGTTTGTGTTATTGTGGCTAATATATGTGTAGATGTTTGTGTTATGGTGGGTAATATGTGTGTTTGTGTTATTGTGGCTAATATGTGTAGATGTGTGTGTTATTGTGGGTAGTACGTGTGTAGATGTTTGTGTTCTTATAGATAATATGTGCGTTCATGTTTGTGTTATTGTGGTAATATGTGTGTAAAAATGTTCATGTTATTATGGGTAAGATATGGTTTCTGTTTGTGTTATTGTGGTTCATGTTTGTGTTATTGTGGGTAATAGGTGCGTTAAGGTATGTGTTATTGTGCATAATATGTGTGTATATGCTTGTTTATTGTGGGTAATATGTGTACAGATGTTCATGTTATTACGGGCAATACGTGTGTTAAGTTATGTGTTATTGTGGGTAATACATGTGTTTATGTTTTGTGTTATGGTGGGTAATATGTGTGTTTATATTCGTGTTATTATGGGTAATATGTGTGTTGATGTTTGTGTTATTATATGTTTAGATGTTTGTGTTATTGTGAATATTATGTGTGTTAAGTTATGTGTTATTGTGGGTAATATGTGTGTTAATGTTTGCTTTACTGCGAAGCCAGAGTTTAATTGATTTATGAAGGAGGAAGCCCCCCCCCCCACCTCTCCCATAATATCTGATCACGCATACTTGATATAACAACGATTGATTGAACACTATCCCTCAGGATGTGGACAAATCTATTTGTGTGCTCTTGTGTGGATTTGCTTTAATGATTCCAACCAACTGGTGTGTTGGTGGTAAATGAACCGCGCAATTTGTTTTGTGGATCGTGGCATAGCAGCCACCTTCCTCGACTAATATAACGCTATTGAAATTTATCTCCTGCTCTAAAACTTGCTTCAGTTCACGCCGGTTCTACCCAGACGAACACTCACCTGACAAATATCACAGGCGAAATCCGTTCATGCGAATAATCGATATTGAGAATACGTTTTTCTCACTTTTGTATACCTTCTATAGATGCTTTTTTGATCATATGCCCCAAATCCATAATGGATACGTTGTGATCAAAGGGAAGCCGAGCCGAGCGGCTAACATACGGATCAAAGAGCGCACTCGATAGGCGGCGCCAGGGGCTGTGATGTGCGTGCGGCACCTGACGCATGCGTCCTACAGGGATGTGGGGACCCGCATTCAGCCCAGGACTGGTTTGTTATTACTGGCCATTGTTTCTGTATCGACATCTCATCACGGAATCGGGTTCGTATTTTGACATTTCTCCGTCGGTTTTCACTTGTATTGGCGGTGACGGTGGAGGGGGTGGTGGCGGTGGAGGGGGAGGTGGTGGAGATGGAGGGGGAGGTGCAGGTGGAGGGGGTGGAGGTGGAGGGGGTGGTGGAGGTGGAGGGGGAGGTGGTGGAGATGGAGGGGGAGGTGGAAGGGGTGGAGGTGGAGGGGAAGGGGGAGGGGGAGGTGGTGGAAATGGAGGGGAAGGGGGAGGTGGAGGTGGTCTATTTACCGATAACGGTTCGCTGGTTTCCGCTACCCACCGGTCTGCTACGTACGTACCCCCCCCCCCACCTCTCACTGTCTTACCAAACTACCTTACCCCCATCTCGCAACCCCCATCACGACCACTCACCTGACACCCACCTCGCGAGTTCACCCCCACCCCACCCCACATACATCCACCACCTCCCAGTCTCCCGCCACTACCACCACCTCCACCACACACACTTTTCCTTCCCAGCACTGTTCTTTTGAACATGGCGCAGCAAGGAAAGAAGAGAGGTGAAAGGGGAGAAAAAGAGAAGAAGGAAGGAACACTCGATCTGGCCTCCGTGGGGGATCGATCGAGTTCCACATCTTCTCCCGAGTTCGTGTTTTAGTTGAACCGGCGTCTATTGAGAACACCCGCTGTTTGTGTTTTATCTATCACCCAATCAAGCCCTCTGCATTTCCGTTTAACCCCCTTCTCCCCTCACCTGCCTGCCTTTCTCTTTGCCCTCTCCGTTTCTCCACTCCACCCCACCCCATTTCTTTTTCGCCCCGGTTCCGCCAGTGCTCACCCCCCCCCCCACCCCCACTCCCCTCGCCGCTCCGCCAGCCCTCACCCCCCGGGCTATGGCGCCGGGGTTGCCGTTGGGGTGGACCTGGGGAGAGATGGCGACCAGACCAGATGGGGGCCCGGGCGGCGTTCACACCAGCCTAATTGTTAAAGGGGTGGGGGGGGGGGGGGGGCGCCGGGGCAACCGAAGCGTACTATAGGGGCGGGCGGGTAGCGGGGATGGGGGTGGGAGTGAGGTGTAGGGTAGAGGTGGGATTGGGGTAGAGGTGGGGATTAGGGGTGTGGGCTAGAGGTGTGGGGTGGAGGTGTGGGGTAGGAGGGTGTGGGGAGGGAAAAATGAGATGGATAGACCAGGGATGCAGGGTCAGGGTGGAGTCTAAGACCCCCCTCCCCGCTCATTCGGTCATCACATTTCGGCGATTTTTCCTCTGAGACCAAAGTTAGGGGATAAAGATTATCCTTTTTCAAAATATATTCACGGCAAGGCATCACTCGTAAATTTCATAATAAAAAAAAAGCAAAAGCAATACGAAAACTGTCAAACAAAAACAACCTTGTCTGCAAGGATTGAACATAATTATAAATTAAGGACTTGTTTGTTATGCAAAATAGGATGTTTTAACAATTTGCCAGCAAGGATTCCATTGCACTAGAATGAGTGCAGGGTACATGGGAAGGGAAATGAGAAGAGGCGTGAGGACTCCATGCGTCAATAGACCGATCCAAACTCGGACACAAAGCCCCGCCCACGCTGGAGTCATTTTTGTTTAATCGTGAGTATGAAATTGACAACCATGGCTGAGGGTAGGCATAAGCGAGAAGTACTCATATCTGAAATTGACAAGAAAGTGACATGCTGCTTTGTTTGTCCGACTTGTTTGTCCGGCATAACGCACGTGGAAGACCTTTTTTCACCACATGATTGGTTAAAAGAAACGGTGAATGATTGACAGCCTGGATCGGTCTTTTCGAAGAGACGTCGTGATCCAGGATGCAGTGGCGGTTCCAGGAATGTACGGAAGGGAGGGGGGGGGCACTATTTATTTAGGTATTAACCATTGAGAAACGGGCGACAGGGGGGTGAGGCTTGTGAGGTTGTACTGGAAGGTTGTACAGTGACTGTGCCCCACTTCTTCAGAGAAATGGGGGGGGGGGGGGAAATGTGCCTTGTTTCGCCTATTTTCGAGCCAAAGGAGGGTCACTGACCCCCTGTGCCCCCCCCCTCCCTGGATCCGCCACTGGAATGAGACTATTGACTATAAATGGGAACAAGGCTTGAAACAAAATTCGGAATGAGATCATAAACATTATTATTAACAAAATTCGGAAATCCCAACCTTCTCTTTTTACTTTAATGCAAATATATTGATCGAAATACCTGAAATTTAAATACTGTAAAGTCTCCATAATCGGTTTAAAATTCACTTTAAAATTAAAAGTTTACGAAGTATCTGCCATGCCGAGCCACTTTGTTTCTACTTCTCCCGTGTGGCTTACACTGCCGTCCCCCGCCCCCCCCCCCCGCCACCCAGCCACTCCCCTCCAGCGCCATCCCAGTTAGGCTTTGGACTCCCGCCGTCTGTTTTTACCCCCGGGCTATTTACCTTCGTTGGGGGTGTCAAGGGTAATCTACTCTGGCGCACCGAGAGGGAGGATCGGGGGGCGGGGCGGGGGTGGGGGGGGGGGGGGTGAAGAGCGTGAGGGACGGGGAGAAGAGAAGGACACGACTTGTGTAATTGGGGAGTTTTACTGGAGACTAAACCAGCGCTGCCAGCCCGCAGTCATCGTCCCGGGTGACGAGTAATTTACCCTCATCAACAACAGACATTGACGCGTGTCACAGTGGCGGGGTCACTGCGGCTGGTGTTTAGGGGGGGGGGGGGGTTGGCGGTGGGGGGGGGGGGGCAGGGAAGGGAGGAGGGTAGGTAGCTTCTCAGATTTGAGGAGTTAAAAGCAAATGGACCGTTCTGTCACTTTGAACACCGCACCACCGCTCCACTCCCTAAACACAAAATGTTCATGGGTTTCGTTTTTTCCTTCTAGTTTTAAATTCGTGACTTTGAAATGGACATCGAATCGACATCCAATCATGGGCCGCGCTTTCGTTGCCCCAGGCGATGGTGTAAGTTTCATATTTGTTTGATACCGCTGCCAAAATACATCGACTCCACCCACCCACCCACCCCATGCTAGCGCATACCCTACGCATAATACGCTTAATCCCCGTAACCCCCCCCCCCCCCCCGCCCACTCCCCGCAGGTAACCATAAGCCACGATCAGGTGACATGTTCCTTCCATTGACATCGTCATTTACTAATTCAATGAAACAAGTCGACTTGATACCCGCATTGTAACTACACAAATACAAATACTAATTATATCTAGGATGAATGTGATGATTGATTAATGTCATTTTTATGTTAGCAGTAATTAATGCAACAAATAATGTGACATGTTTTTGCTGCTTGTATCTTCAATCACTGGAGGAGCCAAAAAGGGGGGCGGGGTGGGGGGGGGGAGATGATTAACGACCACGATGAAGCCCAACAACATTGCTGCAGGCCCGGCTGCCTTTTGGGCTTCTAAGCCAGTTTTGTACGCATGAAAGGAAAATTAAGCCATTGATGCATAATAGGTAGAGAAACCCTTAATATAATTCAGGCGGGTTATAATTATGAACTAATAATTCAAATATAATTATGAAGTAACTTCCTGAGCGATAATACGGCCGTTTCAGATGCGGTAGTCCCCGCTCTTGAGCATGGAGTTACCAATGGGCGCCGCACGGGGGCGCCTCAATCGTGTCGTGACGTCACATGGCGATTAATTACACCAATGAGACCTTTGGAATCCCGCACCGCGGGTCTGAAAAGTGACCAAATGTCATTGAGAATGTGCTAAATTCACCCTAATGTGTCTCATGACGGCCACCATTTCAAGACAATTTAGACGGCTTTTCATTCGTTAAGCAGATCGCCTCTGCGGTTTGCACTCGAACGATTATCGCATTTGCCAGCATCGCCCGTAACTCGGGGGTCAGTCCGCTTCTCGACCGCTGATCGGTTTATTCGAGCGACACGCACATGGCGTCGCGTCGTCAGTCCGCAGCCAGAAGTGACTAAGTGAATATATGCAAATCACATTAGGGGTAGGTATTTACTGCGGAGTCTTATTCAAGATCTTGTCAAGTGGGGATTGTTCTGTCGGGTGGCGGCGTGTTTCGGACAGCGGCTGGGAGGGGGGCTATTGTCGTCAGGGCGACATTACATTCAGCGGCCTCCTGTAATTTCGACCATTCAGCTAGACGACGACGCGACCTCTATGGCGCCCGGAGACACTAGCCCAGTGGTCGGGCAGGGGGCGTGGGGTGAGGAGGGGAGGGGCGGAGGGGGGGGGGGAGGGGCTAGGAGGGGGAAGATTTTAAGACGCCGATCCGGATCAAATGATGTCCGGAGACAAGAAATAATGACATTTTCACTGCCACCCGTCCAGAAGGGTGGGATGGGGTGGGGTGGGGTGGGGTGGGGTAGGGCGGGGAGGGGATTTGGGGGCACAGTGCGGGGCGGGGCGGGGTAGGGGTGGGGCACAGCACGGGGCGGCGCCGACTAACCTTGCGCAATTGTGCGCGATGGTCGGTGGTCCCCGCCGGCGGCATATCCTGCTCCTTAACTCGATAACGCTCATTCAATTTGCCATCAGCGGGCCATTGAGGCCTGAAGCGCCGCTCATGGCGTGCCGGGCGAGGCTGGAGGCGGCTACCCGGGCCCCCGCCCCGCCACCGCCACCGTCAAGCCGCCACCCGGGCCGCCACCCCGCACCCCCCCCCCTCTCATCCCCCGCCACCGCCACCGCCACCGTCAAGCCGCCACCCGGGCCGCCACCCCGCACCCCCCCGTACTCCCCGCCCGCCACCGCACCCCACCCCGCGCCCCCACCTCCCTGCACCCCCCACCGTCTCCGTCAACCCGCCATCCGCGCCACCGCACCCTACCTGGCACCCCCACCCCCCTGCACCCCCTACCGTCGACGCCCTCTCCACCCTCTGTCTGCTGTGGCGGCGCTACGAAACACCCTTCCTCCACATCACCCTCCTCCCTCTTCCCTCCCTCCCTCCCTCTCCACCCTTCCCCTCTTCCCTCCCCCCCACCCCCCCCCCACCCGCTAGCCGCCCCAGCCCCTCCCTGGCCCCCGGGGCGGCGCCGGCGGTGGGACCCCGGTATGACCCGGCCGGGGTGGGGGGCAAGCAGTCTATTGCGTACTTCAATGGCTCTCAAATAGCAGAATGCCGTAATGACGTTACGCCGGAAATGCTATTTGGCTTGACATGGGGGAGTCAAAGATCCCAGACCCAAGGCGGAGGTCTTGACTTTTTCGGGAGTTTCTTTTCAAGGGAGTAAATTTCATTTGAGGACCACACGCCAAGCTGCCTGAGAGAGCGATAATGGGGGTTTGTTCCGCCGCCCACATGTCCCTGCCGCGAGGTGGCGTGCCCTGTTCCGGCCCAGTCCTCGCTGGGACTCCCGTTCTGACACTTGGGTCGTCAAGGAACCTTTTGGCAGTCGCCTCGCCGGTCGAACTAAAAGCAAAACAATATTCTGGTGTTCCGAACTGCGTACTTACAATTAATGATTAATACTCAAGATATGGTTCGTGGTAAGGTTATTGTAGTCGTGAGATCGTCCCCAGGAGGGGATAACTGCATGCCACTGATTAAACTTTTCGTTTTTTAATACATGTATCTTCTTGCTGTGTTCTGCGTATTCTGCCAGAAAAGGCCTTGCTTTTTAAGGATGTAAATATCACAGAATTGACAAAATAAATATTGAAAACAGTTGCTATCCTTGACTTAAATTATGTACCACTTAATTTCTATGATATTAAGATATTTATTATATTGCCATAATTATATGGATGAATTTACTCCTACATGTGAGTC